>PVIH01021574.1:13522-29505 GCA_004025045.1 Sigmodon hispidus | reverse complement strand
TCATCATAAGTAGCCTGAACTGATAAATCAGCAAACGGGCCTTCCCCAAGGATTTGGTCCTTGGAGATGATAACATTTCCAGTTTCATCTCGAGATTCCAAGGCCTTAGCCTCTTCTCTAAACCAATTCCTCCATTGGAAGTTTTGGCCATCGTTCAACACTGCGTTTGCCAAATTCTTCCAGTCATCAGGAATTACTCAATGCTGTGCTGACCATGAGTTCAAGGATTGCCTCACAAAAGGTGAGTGTACACCATAGTTCACTATGGCTTCCTTTATTGTCTTTAAATCCTTCATGGGTATAGGTTCATAATTGTATGCCACATTGTCAGAAGCCCTTCCACGTGGTTGTGGTTTTTTGGCCTCTGCCACGACTGGGAACAGAGCTGGAGGGATGGGGGGTAGTCCCCTCATGGTAACCACTCTAGGTAAAGAACCTTCCCTGCAATAGCACCGTTTAAGAGGGGGCTCTCAGTTATCTTGAGCAGGTGTCGCCTCAAAATCCTTTCCTAAAATCTCCAAGCGAGCCTCATAATCTTGCAACCTAGTGGTAATGGTCTTTTCCAGTGTTTTAAAGTCTTCTATAAAGGATCTCTCCAATAATTTCATAGAATGGAACATTCTCCCAGATTCCACATCTACCCTTTCCACTATTTTCTGTTCAAATTTCCTAGAGTTTCCATCCATTATCCTAAAATTTTCATCCATTTTTTTAAATTTCCCATCTAATTTCCTAAAATTTTCATCAACATGAGCCCTGTACTCCTCTCTAACAAAATTTTCATCCATTTTTTTAAATTTCTCATTCAATTTTCTAAAATTCTCATCAATGTGAGCTCTAAATTCCTCTGTAATCAAAGTAGACCTCTCTTCTATGGAAACAATGAGTTTCTGGAGTGTCTTAATACTTTCATCCATGCCAGACATCTTAGCCTCATGCTCTCTATGTTGAGATGCCTTAAAATAGCTAAGTATGAAGTACATTATCACACAAAAAAGTAAAAGGACTCCTGGGTGGAGATAACCTCCAAATGCGTAATTCTGGAAATAATCCTCTATCACCATTGTGACAAAGTGAGAAAAATTCTGAACATTTATTTGGTCAGACATTTTGAAAAAAAAAAGAAAAAAAAATTACCTTACTCAGATGTAATGAGGACTTACGGCCAGCAGATGTCGCAATTGCGATCAGCAGTGGCAGTAAAGGTGCCTGAAAGGATTCCTCCTGCAGCCTTTGTTTCCAAGTGCAGATCCGCCCGAGGCTGGGAGCAAGTCCCGAAACCAAGGCTGAGGAACCCAGCCGGGTTCCGTGGAGTCAGCACCATGTTGGGCCGCCAATTATCACGGTACTAACCCACCAAGAAATATATGTTAACTAAAGAATTTTAATTAAAAAATACTCATATAACAGGGATAACAGGGATTGTTCCAGGGGAGAAGGAGAAAAGGCAGGAGAAGGACAGAGAAGTGGAGAACAGGAACGATCCAAGCCAGAGAAAGCAGGAGCAGTCCGTAGATCCACGCGTCAGAAAGCAGCAGCAGTCCGGAGCAATCCTAACCTTGCACAGCAGGAGCGATCCGAGGAGCCGTCTGCCCAGCAGAGCAAGAGCAGTTCCAGCCAGCCAGTCGCCTTCCACGTCACTCGTCCAGCGACGCGATGCTTCTGTCTTCCGGCGCAGTGCTTGTTCATCATTTCCTCCCCGATTCTGCCCGGCTCAGCACTCCAGCGCGGCTTTTTTGTATAGTTTCAAATTTCCCGCTACAAGGCGCTTTTCACTTATGACCTTGCGGGATTTGGGGATGAGAAAGCGAAGTATTGAAAATCTCATTAAAGAGGAAGCATGTTTCCTTGTGGAGGAACTGAAGAAAACCAATGGTAGGTGCAGGTCTATAATATGACTTTTATATCTTGGTTTATGTATAGTTGTATGACTCATGTTGTTCCCATCTTATTCAAAGCACTTTTTCTAATGAGATATCATGGTTATGTTATTTTTCTAATGCAATATGGTATTCTGCACCCACTGATCACAAATGTTTGCTCATCTTTCTTTATCATCTCTCCAGATGTTAGTTGTCAATAATAATTCATGCTAAGGTAACTTAAGAAGCCTTGACAAAATAGTATTAATTTTCTTTTAATTTTTCCTTTTGTTTTCTTTGCTTGCTTGATGGGAAATGATATTTATTGCTTCCCTCCAAATGTCTAAGATTCCTTTTTGCATTATATATATTGTTCTTGATAACAATGGTATGATATATAATAATTTTCATTTCTCAACTGAGGTGATATAATGTTTATCAATCATTATATCTCTGATTATAATATAGTTTCAAATGTTATCTCTTCATGTGTCAACTTTTCTTCTTCCAAATACAGTAAACATATGACAATCATATTTTACATATGAATAACATCCATACATATAATAAAAATATCAATGGCTTACATTCTACATTCTATGATTAATAGCAGAATTTCTTAGAGTATTGTAAAATAATATTTATCTGATACAGCATCAGTAAATTCAAAGGATTCCTTTTGTTCAAATGTCCAATTTTGTTAAATCAAGTGGCCTTCATTATATTCTGCAAAAATACAGATCATCTTCAACAGAAAGTATATTGGTTAATTCACCATTCCAAGGAATAAAAGGAAATAGTCATTTTCTCTGATCATGTCATTGTTTTTCTCTTGTCATTAAAGAATGACCAAACCAAGTATGTGGTAATGCTCATGGTAGGTTGAGCCCTCCAATATGAAGAAATAACATGATGACATGCTCTCATATTTGGTTGAGGCAATTAATAAACTGAGCCTTTTGCTTTTATGCCAACAATAGTTTGGGTCAATATTATTAAAACTAACCAGCATAGAAGCTGATAACATATTTATTTACTTGTAAAATCAATCACATGATCTATTTAATGCATACATTTTAATGATTTTTTAATGTAGTATCTTTATAATTATTGTAAAGAAAATAACTACAACTGTCATTTGTTTAAATGTATTAAATGTGAAGTTTGGCCCTAAATAATACTTACTTTTTTCAGTAAATTTTATTGTTGAAATCTCACTGAATGCTGGGATAAGATCATGAGCTCATTTTTCTAGTGGCAGATCATTCACTATAACTTTCTTCACCTTAATTTTTTCTCCTACATTTACATACATTATTACAAATTAACATACAGGTTTGCTTTGTCATACTTTCTTTCACTTCAAATCGTAACATAAAATATTTATTTTTTAAACATCAAATTTTTTGTTTTTAACATGCACATTAAGGAAAAAAGTCAATGTTTCCTCATGCTGTTTGCTTCACATTTGTTGGATTTCTTTTTTTTAAATTTAAATCCACTTTTTATTTTTCATAAATTTTAATAATTTTACATTACTCTTGACATAAAGATGGTGAAATCTTAAGGATAGGAGTCAATTTATCTGACCTCTTCTATTCATTGTTCAAGATGGAAGTTTCCAATGGGTGTAGGTGTGAGATTTAACACTGGAAAAATACTTATGAAACTTGTTTAATTGGCTGCACTCAAGACCAGGAACAGCACAACAAATAGAATGGCATAAGTTTTTTAAAAGATTGCTGTATTTAATAGGTCCTTACTAAAGATATACTATCAGTGAACAATCTGAAGCTACAATATGGATAAAAGTAAAGTTACAGTGGAAATCTGAGTAACATTTCTCAAGCTTCCTCACACTAATGCGTCAACATTCTTAAAAGAAGAGAAAAATGCAATTCTCAAATCATAGACAACAAAAATCAAACTTGGTCAAGTAGTTTCTTTGGATCATTCACTCTGATCATGAGCCTAGCTTGCTGGTAGGTGTAAGTAGCAAGTTTTTGGAATCTATTTTATTTCCACTAGTCAGGGCCTCTGGATACAAAACACTGGATACACTGTAAGCAAACTGATTAGGCAGCACCATTAATCCACATTTCAAGAAGTCATTGCATAATCAATACCTGTCAACATTGTTTAATAGCTTTTAAAACATTACATGGATGATCATCCTTCCTGCATAGCAATCCACTGTGTAAAGACATGTGCTGTGCAAGGAACTACACATTATGTCTGAACTTTATACTATGTCTATCCAAAAGAGTAAAAGAAATGTACCACCTAATAACTTAAATAATATACCAAGGGTTAAAATAAATACTCTGCTATTCACTGTGTACTGGAGAGTGTCAGATATGTTCAGTTCCCTCCCCCTCCTGAAGAGGAAGCACAGTGCCAGCACTCACTATCAGCAAGAGATAAACAACAGGAGGCTAGCTCTCCAAGTTTTCAGAAATGTGCCTCAATATGCAAACATGAAACTTATTATTTAAGCATTGTAAAACAGTGAGACCAAATTAATTTTTTTCTCTTTTTTTGTCCCAACTTTTTGTTATCAGTTAAATACAACAATAATTTTATTTCTAGCAACAGAATGGAAAATGTCATGCTGCTATGACCACAGATAATTTGAGAAGCTTTCTGAGCCAAAAAATAAAAAACATATAGTCATATTTTCTGCAATTGGTAGACTCACTGTTTTCAGAATTTCAAAAAGCAAACAAACATATGACACATGTACCTTGTAAAATAATTTAGTTATGTAAGAAGATTCTATCATACAGTTGGTGCTATTATCTTTTCTTCCCATCTCACATTTTGATGTATTCCTTTATATTTTGCATAATTTTTTTCAAATTTGTTCATCATAATTCTAAAACATTACTACATAATTTTAATCTACTGTCACAATAGATGATTAGCTTAGTTTTACTGTTATTCTTTTCTTTTTTATTGAAATGGGATTTTTAAATTTTTTTGTCATTATGAACAAAGAAGTCACACTTTCTATCCTTGTATATCCTTATTCAAGGTCCCTTCCTCCTCCCAACACATCAGGTCATTCTCTCTTCTCCACAACTCCCCATCCCCTCCCTGGGCAGGCGGCAGGCAGTCCCATGGTCCCACTGTCCTAATATTGCTTAGTTTAGCCTCCACTCCTTGCAGATCCAGTTTTCTCCCCGCAACCTCAAGACTGAGTCACACGTTCCTCTAGGGGGAGTAGGATCCAAGGAGTCAGGCCAAGGTGTTTCTGATCCCAAGGTGTTCAGTGGTTGTGGTTTGCAGCTTGGGCATGCTTTGCCTTTTTCTTTTTTGTTTGTTTGTTTAGAGTCCACTAATGAGTGAGTACATCCCCTGCTTATCATTCTGGGTTTGTGATACCTCGCTCAGAAGGATATTCTCCAAATCCATCCATTTGCCTGCAAATTTTAGGATATCATTTTTTCTTACCGCTGAGTAGTACTCCATTGTGTAGATGTACCACAGTTTGTTAATCCATTGTGACTGTGACTCTTTTCTGCGGAATGATCCATACTCTCATTTCTGAGGGGTTTGTGCCCTTTGTCATCCTGCCCAGATTTAGTTGTATTCTCCCATTGACTTTAATTACAGGATATGGTAGCACCAAGATCCTAAAGGATCTTTTGTACACCAGACACAATCTTTCTTATTTTCATTGTAGAGAAGCAATCCATTTTCTCATTGTAATTCAGATCAATTACTTCTCCTAACACTGCTATTTCTTTCTTAAATGGTTAGCTTATGGATATTAATCTTGAAGAGGGCAGGGGGGAATCTGACCTTCCAGTTCAATAGAATTTATTATGACTTCTGGCAGGGACACTCCTCTCTGGAACCAAAACTTTTAGGCCAGCAGAACTTAAGTGTGTAGGAATAGGAAGCAAAAAAGAAAAATTAGAGGGGTCAGTAGAAGTGATAGTAAGTGGAACTATTTCCTTTTCCAGCCTTGATTTCTGGATCTGTGGATCCTGGCTATGGGAGAAACTGTATCATATATTGGATGCTGATTCAAGGCATTTACCACCTTCTGGAGAACTCTGCCCTAGCCATTAAGGCTTTTGATACTTAACTGGAGCTATTACATTGTCTTCCAAAGGCCATTCCATCTTTTTCTCAGTTCAGCTGCTTCAGGATGGTGGGAACCATTTTAAACCAGTCGATTCTATGATTGTGGGTCCACTATTTGTACTTTTCTGGTTGTGAAGTGAATTACTTGGTCAGAAGTAATACTGTGTAGAATACCATGGTGGTAGATGTGACATTTTACAAGGCCATAGATGGTAGTTTTGGCAAAGGCATTAGGTGCTGGAAAGGCAAAACTACAACCAGAAAAAGTATTTACTCCAGTAAGAACAAAGTACTGTTTTCTTCATGGTGGAAGTGGTTCAATGTGGTCAATCTGCCTCTAGGTTACTAAGTTATCATCCCAAGGAATGGTGTCATATTTAAGGTTCAATGTTGGTCTCTAGTGTTAGCAGATCTGGTACTCTGCAGCCTTGGTGAGTGGAAATCCATATTGTTGAGTTCAGCCATAACTTTTATTTCTTCCACCATGACTATATTGTTCATGGGCTGTGAAAATAAGCTGACTTTCCATAGAACAGGTCTGATCTACTTAATTTCTCAACTCTCCTCTGTTTATGAAGTCACTTTTTTGATCAGCATGTGTATGAGACACATATATCTTCACATCCATCACCCATTTGGAATCAACTCTTTAGGAGTGATATTGTTATAGAGCTTTTTGGTATGTCTAAAGCCAATATCTGAAATAAACACAAATATGTATCTTAAAAAAAGACCCTGATGTAAAACACATAAATAATGTTTATGAGCAGTTGATAACTGTGCTTTACTTGGCGACATTGTGGACCCTAAAATTCACCATAGCTAGAGTGTCAAACATGGTTCCTTTCAGCACCTATGCCAAAGTACCATATCAGAGTCTTTAATTCAAGCTATGCCTTAATAGATTAAAAATGATCAGTAAAATATAAGAAATATACAGTAAAGACAGAAAACAAAAAAACTCAGAAAAACTACAAAAGCATACAGTGTGTTTAAAAATCTATATAAAAAAATAGAGAAATTTTCTTGTAAAAAAGTAAAAAATTACTTAGAAAAAACAGAGAGATAGTCTGGTAGATAGAAAGATAGAAAGATAGATAGATAGATAGATATAGATAGATAGATAGATAGATGATAGATAGATAGATAGATTAGATAAGCTACATAAATATGGGAAACACAGATTCTTCATACTGTATGTTATATTATGTTTGAATTGTTTGAGTCTTGAGGAAGGAGCAAGCACTTCTAAGATACATTTGATTATAAACGCTGCTGGATTAATTCACCCTATATATTTTGTAAATGCCTTTACTTCAGAATTGAAATAAAAAAATATGTAACTTTAGAGAAGATTTTTTTTTTTTCTACAGAAAGATGAGAGGCTATGGATTTATACTAGGACAGTTAAAACCAGGTTTGATCAAGGAAGAACCCCTTGAAAAAAAAACAGATGGAAACAAATGGCTCAGATATTCAGCCTTTCAGAGCAACTTTCTTGCAGTTTCCTCCGAGCTCTGCATCCTAAAACAGGTTCAAGGTGATTCTCTGAGATAACACACCTTCACAGTATACTTCAGTCAGAACTTGCTCAAAATCCTGAATTTTCTAAGAATCCCCGTAAGATTACCCGTGTTCCCAATTAGTAGGAAGTAGTCTAGAGAGCTATGCCCAATTTCCACCAAATGAATTATGGATGTTAGTCTTTGTTTACAGTGTTGTTTACAAGATGTTATAGAGAATGGTAAGGGAAAAAACTACACAAAGGAAATTAGATTTGAGGTTCGTGTTTAAAAGAAAAAGGGGAAATGCTATGATATACTGCTCTTGTATATTGTAAATATTTGTTCCTCCTACTGGTTTAATAAGACAGTGATTGGCCAGAAATCAAACAAGAGTTAACAGTGGGACTACTAGCCTAAAAAAACATAGGAAGACCAGGGGATAGTGATGGGTTAATGTAAAAAATAAGAACTAGTAAGTAATATATCTGAGTCATTGGACAAACATGTAATTAGTATAAGACTTTCTGTGATTAGTTAGGACTGCTAGAAATTTCTTACTACAACTAATATCTCTGCGTTCATCTCAGTCTCTTCTCTGCCTGGAAATTCTGACTAGCTATTGGTAATTCAGGTTTTTATTAAACCAATCAGAATGATATATCTTTACAGTGTACAAAAGGATTATTCCTCAACAAATGAGGACCTCGCAATTTATGCCAATTAAAAGAATACATTCACCATACCTTAAGGATGTACTGCAGCAAATTATTTTTCTATTATCAGCCAGATGGGCTCCATGTATATGCAAGTACTGAAATACTTTAATATCATATTGTACTTTATATAAATTGATAAATGGTTTATGATCAAACATAATAAGACATCTAGGGTGTACACACATATAACCAAGTAATAGAAATGTTCTTATGTTATGAATGTTTTATAAACAGCAGAATTGTACATATTGAACCACATCTATACAGGTATAAAAATTAAAAATTAATTTATATCATTCTTTAGAGTTTGGGCTCTGGATGACTTATGCAGAATTATTTGGCTAATATTGAGGATGTTATCCCATTTAACTTCAGTTTTTTGACCTTGATAAACTGTTCTTTGATAAGATTTCCATAATACAAACAAATATTTTAATAACCATATATATTAAAAAAGAATCTTTTAAAAGTTTATCTTGAACATTTCAGACTGAAAAATAACTCTTGTCGTTCTAAGGGAGACTGATAATCAAATGACCAAGTGCCACCTTCAAGGATGTAAAAATGCCCTGGTTGTTTTTTTAAAAACAAAAACTTTTTTAATCTGGGAGTTGTGACTTCTCACTTTGTATATACACATCTCAAATTGTAGTTTGAAGCCATATACATTGCATATTAAATGAGCCAGGGAAATTATAAAAAATGATTTTTTTATGTGCCTAATGTATACTCTGTCCTGGGAGCAAAGCTTTAAAATATAAGTATATGTGAACTCTGATTATACTGAGGAAAATCCAAAAAAGGTATATTTAGTTTCTAGGAGCAGTTATTGCAGTCTTTCACATTTTATTGCCAAATTAGAATTTTAATATATTTAGGCATACTGTATCTTGTATATGCTGTGCTCCTTCTTTACCCAATATAATAATTTACATATGAAAGCTTTTAACATTTTGATTTAATAGATTGTGCTTCAAAATTTGAATACTATATTCCAAAAATAAATGTTACTTTATACTATATACATCATATCCATGACTATCTTATTTGAAGAAAAAGGTGAAGTCAAAACTAAAAAAAAAGTCATTTTACATGTTCTTGATGTTAAAGCTGTATCAGTTGATATAACAGACATAATATGTTTATATTTAACTTGCAAAAATAAAGATCAGCTTTTCATTTTCTACCCTGGATAGATATTTTCTTTAATTTTGCTCTGCAGTGATTTAAAGTTTTTGTCAAACAGATCTGTTACTTCTTTGATTATAGTTACTCCAAGGTATTTAATACCATTTGCATCTATTACAAAGGGTGATATTTCCCTTATTTTGTTTTAAACCCTTTTATCTTTAGTGTACAGGAGAACTACTGATATTTCTGAGTTAATTTTGTATCCTGCTATATTGCTGAAGGTGTTTAATCAGCTGAAGGAGTTCCCTGGTAGAATTTTGCGGGTCACTTATGTATATAATCATATCATCTGCAAATAGAGATAGTTTTTCTTCTTTTCCAGTTTGTATCCCATTAATATCCTTTTGTTCTCTTAGTGCTTTAGCTGAAACTTCGAGAACTATATTGAATAGATAAAGGGAGAGGAGACAGCCTTGTCTAGCTCCTGATTGTAGTGGGATTGCTTTGAGTTTTTCTTCATTTAGTTTGATCTTGGCAGTCTGCTTCTTGTAAATCACCTTTATTATATTTAGGCATTTTCCCTGTATTCCTGATATCTCCAGGACTGTTATCATAAAAGAGTGTTGGACTTTGTCAAAGACTTTTTCAGCATCTAAAGATATGATCATGTGGGTTTTTTTCCCTTTAATTTCTTTGCATGATAGATGACATTTACAGTTTTTCGCATGTTGAACCATCCTAGCATTTCTGGGATGAAGCCTACTTGATCAGGATGAATGACTTTATATATATATATATATATATATATATATATATATATATATATATGTTGTTGTATTCAGTTTGCCAGAATTTTGTTGAGTACTTTTGCATTAATGTCCATAAGGGAAAATGGTCTGTAATTCTCCTACTTAGTTGCAGCTTTGAGAGGTTTTGGTACCAGGGTGACTGTGGCCTCATAAAAAGCGTTTGGCAGCAGCATTCTTTCAGTTTCTACTGTATGGAACAGTTTGTTGAGTATTGATATTAGATCTTCTTTGAATGTCTGGTAGAATTTTGCAGTGAAACCATCTGGTCCTGGTTTTTTTTTTATTTGGGAGACTTTTAATAGCAGCTTCAATTTCCTTTGGTATTATAGGTCTGTTTAGGTCTTTAATATGTTTTTGATTTAATTTTGGTAATTGATACTTATCTAGAAAGCTGTCATTTCTTTTAGCTTTTCCATTTTAGTAAAGTATAGATTTTCAAAATATGACCTGATAGTTCTTTGGATATCCTGGGTATTTGTTGTTATGTCTTCCTTGTCATTTCTGATTCTATTGACTTGGATACTCTCTTTGCGCTTTGGTTAGTTTGGATAAGGGTTTGCCTATCTTGTTGACTTTCTCAAAGGACCAACTTTTTGGTTTACTGATTCCTTTTACTGTTTTCTTTGTTTCTATTGTACTGATTTCAGCTTTAAGTTTGATTATTTACTGCCATTTACTTCTTCTAGGTGAGTTTGCATCTAATTGTTCTAAAGCCTTCAGCAGAATTGTTAAGTCTCTTGTGTGACATTTCTCTTGGTTTTTCGTAGTGGCATCTAATGCTATGAATTTTCCTCTTAACACTGCTTTCATTGAGTCCCATAAGTTTGTGTATATTGTGGATTCATTTTCATTAAATTTTAGGATGTCTCTGATTTCTTTCTTAACTTCTTCCTTGACCCAGAGGTAGTTCATTGTAGAAGTGTTAAGTGGCATGGACAATATGTGAAGCCTCAAGGGGATAGTTAAAAAATAGATTAAAAAAGATAAAAGATGAAATCACATATTATTGTTTATCTTTGACCAGGTAAATCTCTAGACATTATGCGTATTCATAATTCCAATACTAACTTACCTTAACATATCAACAAAGGCACAATTTTTACTTCATTTATTTTAGTGGCATTTTACAATTGTTCTCCTCTCCAGCCTTACCCTGTGATCCCACCTTAATCCTGGAATACACTTCCTGCAATGTCATCTGCTCCTTTATTTTCCAAAATCGTTTTGAATTTACAGATAAGGATTTTCTTAACTTGATCAAAAAAGTGAATGAGAACATGAAGATTTTGATGTCCCCCTGGATTCAGGTGAATGCAGTCTTCTTTCCTTCTGAGTACACACTTATGGTCTTTCTTTATCATAGGTCAAATTCAATATAGAGTACAAAGTGAGGTGACCAGAATGCAAAGGCCTAATGTATTATGAAAACAATATCTGGAAAGAAAGTCTAAATGCTTTACAAATAGCAAAACCAAGACCAAGTGCTAAAATGGCTCAAACCAGTCCTTCATAAAACATTTTTACTATGAAAATTCTGTGTCTTTTTTCCATTATAAAAACAAATCCTAACCATGTTAGTAGGCAGGAATATATCATTATAACAAGAATTTTCCCTCAAATGTGGAAGAATACTATTGACAATAAAATCAGTTAGAGACATTTCCTCTTCCTCGCCTCCCGATGACCTGGAAGTTATACTTGCGACGCAGCTTTCCTTCCCACAATCCATCCTGCCTGTCTTTTCCAACTTGGACCCTGCAGAATGGCTCCCGCAAAGAAGGGTGGCGAGAAGAAGAAGGGCTGTTCTGCCATCAACGAGATGGTGACTCGACAATACACCATCAACATTCACAAGCGCATCCATGGAGTGGGCTCCAAGAAACGTGCCCCTAGGGCACTCAAATAAATTCGGAAGTTTGCCATGAAGAAGATGGGGACTCCAGATGTGCGCATCGATACCAGGCTCAATAAAGCTGTCTGGGCCAAGGGAATAAGGAATGTCCCATACCGTATCCGTGTGTGTTTGTCCAGAAAACGTAATGAGGATGAAGACTCCCCAAACAAGCTCTACACATTGGTAACTTACGTGCCGGTTGCCACATTCAAAAATCTACAGACAGTCAATGTGGATGAGAACTAACCTGCTGAGTGTCAAATAAAGATGGGAAACGCAAAAAAAAAAAAAAAAAAAAAAAAATCAGTTAGAAAACATTGAGTTAATTCAATTGTTTAGCTGATCAGCTGGGGTTCTAGATGACAGGGTGTCATTTCAAAATAAAAAGATAAATATTTTAATGCTTTGTGGATAATTAACATCCTCACAGTATTGTCCTAGTGTGAACTGGAATCTCTTGTTCTGCATATAAAATGATTCTGTGATCATAAAGAAATTCCTAAGTGTTATTGTTATTGTGCAATTAATTTCAGGGCATCTTTAAGCCCCGCCTAATTCTAAATAGCTGTTGCAACCAAGAACATGGTTGATAGAGTTAATATCTCAGGCTTTAAATTTTTCTGTCAATGTTACCTCAATATTTATTAAATATTTATATTTAAACAATTATTTCACCTTGAAAGTACATAATTTCGTCACTTGTTATTTCAACTTTTTAGAACAGTTTATTTGAGCCATTTGTTAATTGACATGAACATAATTTACACTAAAATGATTGGTGAATATGAAAGTTTTGCTATGATCATTGATTGTTTGGGCAGAAATTTCTCCCTCAGCTCTCTTACTAAAATACAGAATTACTATTCAGTCTCCTTAAGACTAGGAGAATCAATCATTTCTCAAGCTAGCAATTCAAATCAATGTTCTTTCATAAATATATCTTATTTATGTCTTTACAGCATATTCATTTAGCAAATTCTCACATTTCCTTGTAGGTTTCCAGAATTTTCCCTGCTCTGCTTGATTATTGTCCAGGAAACCATAACACATTTTTTAAAAATTGTACTTTTATGAAAAATTTCATTTTGAAGAAAATAAAAGAACATGAAGAAACATTAGATACTACAAATCCCAGGGATTTTATTGATTATTATCTGATTAAAAGAAAGCAGGTAACATATTAATAAATTTATTCAACTACTGTAATGTTTCTGTGTTTTATAATATATTGAATACTTACTAATTCACTAGTGATGCTTTAAACTAAAACAATTTGGTAATTTTATGTGTGTGAATATGTATGAATAAAATGGTTGAATTTTTTAATAAGGGAACATGGACACTGTTATTTAAATTAAAACAACCAAGAAATGCACATCAGTCTAGCATATGTGAAAGACAATTCAAAAGGAAGATAACCTGAAATAAATTCTAATCTAGTCATAAATTATAAACTGTTCTGTCTTTAGTTGAGCATATATATCATCATCTGACTAGTATGGATCCCTTGAATATCATATAAATTTAAAGAGAGGTGAACATATTTGCAGCTGATAGACACTAAAAATATTTCTACAGGATGCATGATGTATAACATGGGAAAGATTAGGTGGATGAAAGAATAAAGCTTTGAGTATAATTTCCAATGAATTTGCACCAATGAGGTTAAAAATGGATATCTATTGGGTTGGTTGTCAGAATAACTTGTAGGAAATGTGTAACTTTTTTAAAAAAATACACTTTACACAATTAATTTGTAAGCTCATTAACAAAATAAATCGGAGAGTAAATATTCTAGTTTCTTGATGTGAATCAACTCTATTTTTTTTTTAGTATTCTTTACTAGTGGCTCAGTGTCTAAGAATTGCATTATTGAGTATTTTAGAAGTACTTAAAATCCAGAATTTCAAACTTGTTACTTGCTTCTGCAAAACTGCTTGACTATTCTGTATCTTCTAATTTTCCATTTTTGTGATATGTTGTCAATATCTATAATGAACTCAGTGGTATTTCATAGAGAGATTATACTTAAACTGTCGATCATTTAAGAGACCTGTGTGGATTTACAAAACAGAGAGAATAATAACCTGTATTGCCCATCACCAACCATATTTTTTTCACACTGTGGTAAAATCTAATGCATGTGCAAACACTGTATCTACCAGCTTTCTAGCTTCAAAATACTACATTACTCTACAAAGCCTAATATAGCCATTAACAATCATTCTCCAAATTCCATGACATTATTAGGAATTATTAGTGTTATTTTTCTCTTTCTGAACTTTTCTGTATCTCTGTGACAGAGTAAATGATACCTAAACCAGCGTACAGGATAGGGAGCTTTATTTTCTCTTCCTTCACTTTCATAAAGTCTTCAATGTTCCCCCAAAATCAGTTTGTGAACTGTCTTCACCTGCTGTGGCAAAATTCAGTTTACAAGCATAAGAAGCACAATGCTAAAAATCTTGGCTACAGAAATAATGAAATAAAGCAAGAAAAACTACAAGACAGGGAACATATATTTTTACTTGCTTCAACAAAAAACAAAAAACTGACATTGGTTGCCTTGAATACAACATGATTTGGGAGCAGAAGACAGCCTATTACAGAACAGCATGTCTGGTACTTTCCTATTTCTTTTAATTAAATTTGAAATGAATTCTAATTAGTTACAATATATACTTGTTAAATTGGATTTGTTTATATAAGGTCAGTTTTCTTGGAATACCTTTTTCTAACACTTTACTCTGGTGACATATCTGTGAATTTTCTTGCTATTGAGGCCTGTTTCTTAGATGCAACAGAAGGATGGGCTCTCTTTTGCATTCGTTGTGTTAGTCTGTGTCTTTTTGCTGGACATGTGGCTACACTAATATTGAGAGAGATCAGTAATTTATGATAATTGGGTATTTCCCAAATTTTATTTGGTATTATAATAAAAATTCAGAACTACATATTGTAGAAAAGCTGAAATATTAGAGAGACAGAAGAAGAAGCCTAAGCCAATTTTCATCCTCATGCTTGTCGTCCTGAATCCTCACACTGCACACCTATGAGTCCTTAGATAAAAGGTAAGCTATTTGCATGCAAAGGCTCAGCTCTAGCCTCCTCTGGTACTTACCTTTCTTTCTCCACCCAGGTTTCTCACTTCCTGGTTCAACTTTCCTAATGCTAGGAATAAAGGTGTGAGTCACCTTGCCTGGCTCTGTGGCCTTGAACTCACAGAGATCCTTGTGGATATCTGTCTCTGAGTGCTAAGATTAAAGAGGTGGGTCTCTGGTTCCTGACCTTCATGCTAAATATGGTTTGGCTCTATCTTCTTAATATCATTTTTATTTTATTGATGTTGGTGGTGGTAGGGTATATATGGGTGTGTCTGCTTATCTTCTTTTTATGTTGGTAGTTGGAGACCATTTTTTTTCTCTGTCTTACAATGAGTATACTTAACCATATTGGACTGTAGTTTTACTTCCATCATCTTCTAGAGGACTGAATTTATAGGTAAATATTGCTGAAACTTGGGTTTGTCACAAAATACATTCTTATTACTGACTGTGGATACTGAAGATTTGCTGGCAGTGATTGTCTTGGTTGGCGCATGTGGTCTCTTAGAATGTGCAAAATATCTATCCCAGACCTCTCTGGATTTTAGAGACTCCATTAAGAATACATGTGTAATTCTAATAGTCCAATTTATATTTTATTTATACTTTTCCCTTACATCTTTCATTATATCTTCTTTGCTATATAGATTTACTGTTTTCATTGTTATTTGCTAGGGAAATATGTTTTCCCTGTCAAACATATTTGGTAGTTTATTTGCTACTTGTACATTTAAAAGTATCTCTTTCAGGTAGAAACATTTTTTAATGGGATTGAGCTGGTATTTTTCTGCTATTTCTATTTTTTTTATTTTTAGGTTTTTGGTTTTTTTTTTTTTTTTTTTTTTTTTTTTTTTTTTTTTTTTTTTTTTT
>PVIH01021574.1:0-13422 GCA_004025045.1 Sigmodon hispidus | reverse complement strand
GTGAAGCTCACTTTTGTAGTTCCTGTTCCATTTTCTAAAATCCTTATTTCCAGATTTTCCTCAATTTGGGTTTTTGGGTTTTTTTTTTTTTTGTATTTTCATTTTTAGGCTTTATGGGGTCATAGCAAGTTTTCTTCGATTTCTTACACTCTGTTTTGCCAGATATTTCAATAAATTTTTAATGTTTTTAAAGTACCTGCATCATTTTTTTGCAAGTGGTGTTAGGTCTTTTTGTAGTTATTCAACTATGTTAGATATTTGGAGCCTGTTTTAGTAGGTAGTTGAGCTCCCATGGAGACATATTGCCCTGTCTGTTAATATATTCTTTAGCTAGGCTCAAAGTAACTGGGACAAGAATGAATATAGTTACAAGTGCTAACATCTAGGCGCTGCTACCCCTGTCCATAGCTGGATTTTTGAAGTGTCTGATAACTGCATTTTGCTTTGTTAGAAATTACGCTTTTAGCTAATAGTTGAGAATCTTGTGTATTTCAGTTAATTTGGCTATTGAAATCTGACACTTAGGAATGGTATCTAAAGGCATCCAACATGTAGGCTAGAAATCTGAAGGGATTCATATGAGGGAGGAAATGAGAATGGGTGTTGGGATATAGAAGAACAGTAGGGATGTGGAAGATTAGAGGTCAGCCTAATTATGCCCTTTGCAGGAATGTCTGTGTATTAGCAGGGAGTGTCTGCTAAATTTGGAGGCTTGTATATACAATATGTGAAAAGGAAGAGGTTAGAAGTCGTCAGTTTGTGAAATTCATAAGAGATGGGAGCAGGGGCAGGGAATGAAGCAACAAGTGTTGCTGCAGAGCTGGGCATTAGAATGAGAGATTAGATCTGAGAAAACAGAAGAGAACAGGATATACAGTATACTTGGGTTTTAGGCAGGCAAGGACTGAGAGTATCAGGGGGTACCTGCTGGAACTGGTGACTGGAATAAAGTAAAAAAAAAAAAAAAGTAAGAGGAGAAAGATTAGGTGGTAATTGTTTGATCCACATAAATTTTGGTCAGAATAAGATAGCAGGCTGCAGCTAACATTATATTGCAGGGCAATGGATATGTTTAGGGGTTTTGTTTGAAGGAAAAGAGTAAATATTGAAAGGCTTCAGTTAGCTTACGCTTTGCATGGTTTGTTCAGCATCAGGTGTGTTCCCAGTAAATGTCTGCTGGTATTGAAGGCTAGGATAATGGAATGATGGCTCAAGGACAGTTGTAGAAGATCTTTTAATACATTGGATACTTGATAAGAGTGAAAATGGAGAACACAACAAGATCTTTACTATAGAGATGAGTATAAAACTAAGGTGATTGTACTTGAAATAGCAGAAAGAGGGTGGTTGAATCTTCTTCAGCCAACATGGTGACCTGATAGGAGAGGCTCCTGGGTTAGGCACCTGAGAATAAATACTGGTGCTTGGGATGTGGAACAATGAACAATATAAAAGAGGTAGCTTTAAGAGTGAAGATTTGTGGGATCAAAAAGAGATGGGAACATGGGAAAATAAAAACTGCCACTGATATTCTTCTGCAGAGTTAGACTTATACTGGAGTATTGTGTCTGGAGGAACAGAGGGAATAAGATATGAAGGATTTTTATTAAGTTTTGTTTCTTCTGAATTTTTAATAAACAATATATATTGCTAGGTATAAACCATGTTGAGAAATAGCTTTATTCAGAACTGGGAATACATTTTTCTGGACACTTCACATATTAGATGTTTTTGTTATTAGATATTACAAATCCTGTTGTAATACTCATAGGCCTGCTTTTAGAGTGATTTGACATTTCAATTTTACAGCTTTTAATTTTCTGTATCTCCTTTTTAATTTTAATGCCTTAATAGCATTATCATGCCAGATTCTGTACTATCCTTTGTATTTCAATATCAGTAAACCTATTATACTTGGATGATAATCTCTTTCTCTGGTTGTCAGAAAATTTAAGACAAGTTACTCTAAATATATGATCTATGCTGTGTTAGTCTTTTTCTATATACACGTTCCGAAGGTTGTATCTTTTCATATGTCCCAAGTGCTCTCCTAATATCTGTTTATATTTTTTTAAATTGTATCATTGTTTTTGACAGTGTTATCCAACTCATCTACTTTTTGTTCTTTGTTCTTAAACTATGTAAAATTATCAATGTAATATACTTATACCACTTCTCCCTGCCTTCGCCTACCAACATTGTAACATGAGGTTTCTAGCCCAGACTAGTGTCACAGTTTGGACCTGCTGTGCCTAATGCTGCTTATCTGAACCAGCAATTCCCAAGCCTCAAAGAAACATACTGATCCTTATATTTAATGCTGTTTTGCCTAAGGCTCAGGAATATTGCTAGCTAGCACTTTCATCTTAATTCAACCCATTTCCATTAATCTGTCCTGCCACATGGCTTATGGCTTACCTATTTTGTTATGTCTTGATTTGTAGGTGGCCAGATCGCATCTCTGTCTGACTCCACCCTTCTTCTCCTACCTATGCTCTGATTTCCCTGCCTACTCCTATGATGCCTCCCATGGGCCAAAACAGTTCCTTTATTTAAAGAATGATATTAACTGCATAAAGGAAGATATTCCCACATCATTCCCCCTTCTATCTAGTCAAAAAGAAAGGTTTCAATACCAACATAGCAAAATTACACATAACAAAACAGCTATCAAGCAAGAATTAAAGTTATACTTTGTGAGTCTAAAGTTTCACACATAGAATACCTTTTAAAATAACTCAGAAAAACTATACTTATAACTATCTAATCTTCAACTACATCAAATACTACAGAAGTGTATAATATTACCCAAGTAAACACGAATTGCAATCATGCAATCAACTTCCAAAATCTAGAAATGACAAAAAAGACACTTGTCTACCTGGGCAGTCACTCAAAGTTCCATTGAAATATTTGAGGCATTCATCTTCAGCCTAGAGTCTCTGTAATACCTTTCGTGGACGCAGAAAATCTGAGGACTGTTCAGATTTGGCATAGTTCATCAGTTACTTCTCTTTGTGTCCTGAAATATGTCTGGCAGTTTTCTCTGCAAATCTGGACCCTGAAGGACCATCTCAACTTGTTCCTCCAAAGTTCAAAGATCACAGTCCTGTCAGGCATTTGAAGCAAGAATATTTTCTTGCCCAATGGCAAATTCTCTCACAAAGAATGTAAATTCTGTATGGAGTTTCTTCAGTGCCAATCATTCTCTTGAAGTAGATTGGTGTTGCCAGGAGCAGACCTGTCTCACTGTTCAGAAAAGACTAAGTTATTAAAATATTTAAAATGTCATATTCTATAGGTCTTTGTAATGTTCAAAGTTTATCTATCTAATTGAAATATATCTTTGTATACCTAAAGAAATCTAACATGACTATAAATTTGGTTATTATAGATGACTATTAATCTGCATTTCTTAATTATACAATACAATTTTAAATATGTAACATAAACTTATACCTTAAACAAGAGTAGGAAATACTACAGCATAACAAAATTGACCTTAAATTTCTATCAATAAACCAAAATCTATACCAATGTCATATGTTTTGAGACTACCAGCTGAGTTTTGGATTGAAGTAAATTCAATAATATATCTTTTTAAATCATTCATATATCACACCTATCATGCTCCAAGCTTACATTGAAATTTATGGCCCTGTACCTTAATTATTAATGTTACAAAGGTAAGTGCAAATTGATAAACATATAAATTCAACAGGATAAGACCATTTAAATATCAATTGTACATTTAGGTTTCAGTAATAACAAATTGAGATTGAATATTTTTTCTTTTGCTCAACACTACTTCACACCTACTCAGAGACTTAACATTACTTACAAATGCTCAGCCAGTACCTTAGGTTTCTTATTATCTAAGTCATCCATTTAACCTATATTTCTTGTCTGTGCTTTGACATGAACCTATGGCTTATTAAGTCATTTTTTACAGGTCTTGCTTTTTAGGAGGCTGGTGTTTTTCAGGCTTTGCTTCTATTTACATCATGCTCCTAGCTCAGTTATCCCACTTACAATTCTTGCTAGATACTGTCTAATAAGCATTTTATTAGACCAATCTGTATGAAAAATCTTCACAGTATTGTACACATCACACTCCCATTTGATATGACAGAATATGCATGAAGTGTTAGATACATGTGCTTATCAATGTTTTTACTCTCTTTAGTAGACAGGCTTTCTTTTTATAAGTGAATTTCCTTATATCTATATAAGATTAAACATATTCTTCAAACATGTGTTTTAATAAGAGAAAGTAGACAATAAACAGAATCAGCTTCTCTTCATAATTTCTAGTCTTAAATGTTATGTAGTATACACACATACAAACACAAACACTCACATACACACCGAGGGTAATAATCTTAGGAATGTAATTTTGACAAGATTGAAATGTAAGTATGGAGTATAAAATTTAGACTACCAAACCAAAGTCTTGAAATATATTTATCTATTTATAATAGAGTCTTCCACTGCTATCCAATCTAATTTTTGTTTTGTCAATAATTTAGAATTGTACAGTCTTGCATATTCAATTGTAGTTATATATTTGAGAAGATAATTTATTAGATAACTGTATCAAAACTTTCTTAGAAAAATTTCAATAACCGATTGAGCTATACACTTGAAAACTTGATTGCGACGGTATCTGATCTATTTTTTGCTGGGACAGAAACAGTAAGTTTCACACTGAGATATGCAATCCTGCTACTGCTGAAACACCCACATGTCACAGGTGAGGATAGATATGGTGATCCTCAGCATTCCAGGAAGAAGCTGGGAAGATGCTGCCTGTGTCTGTGTGTTATTTAAAATCTCAGTATTTAAGATACAGTTTTATTTGCTGTAATGAAGAAGATGAGAGAAAAAATGAAGAGACTCTAGCTAAAATATGCACAAAAAGCTGTGCATTGATACATTTTGTTTTGTTTTGTTTTTTTCATCAAATTCAGGCATTCCAAGTAGATTAACTCTTTTAGTCACTTTATTTATAAATCTAATTATGGGATTGAGCCAAAAAACTCACAGAAGTATAATGAGTAATCTTAGTATTTAATGCATTTTCTTCTAAAGTTTTACATTCTGTGAATTAATGTAAACTGTTCCTCACTGATTTCGAAGTTATTATGTCAAATATGTATATATATAAATTTTATCACATTCCATAAAAGTTATCTTGAGCAGTATCTTTTTAAGTATAACAAAAGTTTTTACTCTTATAGATAATTTTTATAGATTTAGCTTTATATATACACAGGTGATTAGTAATTATGAAGAACACCTTCCATCATGTGTCAGTATACACTGTAATGACAAAACAATAATTATGAGATTTAGTTTATTTAGGGAAAAACAAGAAGACAACAGAAAAAAATCTAAGAAGCCCTTAGTATATAACTATAACACAAAAGTAATGAGGAATAAGAAGAAAGGAAGCCTGGAAGATGATGGGGTAACGAATGTCTGAAAATTTGTTATGAAATAGAAAAGAGTAACTGTGTCTCTTCAGTCTCCGTATGGGGTCTAATTTGATCTAACATGTTTAAGAAAACAGTAAGCCTGGGAATTAGAGATCAATTATTCCCAATTCTCAAGTGAAATATTAGCATTGACACTGCATTACAATTTGCAAAAGAAAATGATGGTGTCTTAATAGTGGGTAAATATGGAAGGATAGATCTCCAAACCTAGTCTAAATTTATTACCTAATTGACTTTCTTTAAGAACTGTTCTCCTGCCTTCTGGTCGTGCATGTGTTATACAAGGTCTCCTGTACACTTAAACCTCTTGTTCTGTGATTTCCTTATATATCATGGGAAATCTTTACTTGGGACCATTTGATTTAATAAACATGAGATTGTTTCAGAAAAAAAAAAAAAGAACTGTTCTCCATCCTATTTTCTACAATAACATACCAGGAATCCATTAATCTCAGATATCTGCTCAGTCAATGCAAAAAATTGACAATTACAGAGAGGTCTCTGGGCACCAAACTTAAGTTATTGCAGATTCTGTATTTACCCTGTGGGTGGTTTAGGCATGAACGAGAATAAAAAACAAAATAGAAGTAATGTGTGATCTGTAGCCCTCATCATCTGAGCATTTATACAAGGAGCTGAAGTATCAATTTAAATATTTAGAAAAAATTTAACTCACAAACTGAAAAAGTAGTAAAGAAAGTTTTAAAAGCATATATTAATCAAAAACTATATCAGTAATAAAACCTAATTCTAGTATTTGTGACGAGGTATCATATTTATGTATCAGCAATTGTTTTCACATGAGTATCTATATTACTATTTATGGTAATCTAGTATCTTTTAATAGAGAAGTGAAGAGATACATGGGTATATGTTTTCTTATATGTTTGTGATATGTTTCTGAGATTTTTTTACTTATTTGTGGATATGCATTTATAAAAATGGATGTAGATGTAACTGATATTTTTGTCCATGCAGTGACACACTAAATATCATTTATGCTGATTACATAAAAAACAGTTTCATATTTAAAATACAAATTAATTTCTAAGTAGCTCTCAGTGTTGAAGTTGCTCATTGCTGGTTAATAAGATATCTGAAATACAATTGTACAGAGATGCACAAAATATGTATACATAATCTTAAAATGAATACTGAATTGTAACACAAATAATTTATTTCTGATATCTACCATTAATATCTATAATGTCTAATTTAATTAGTTTCATTGTCATGAATATCCAATTATATCACATAGCATTTCTATCACAGATGCAAATAACTAACATACAGTTATGAAGCATATTATCTACTATGTAGGATAGCAGTAAATCCATATTACAATATTTTAATATGTCTATGGTTAATACTAGGCATGACATGTATATTCATAATGCTGCTGAGGAATGTTCTTCATTGCCCTAAATGGCCATATTATTGGGAGAAACATGGTATTTGTCTTCTATTTCAACATTTGTCATTGCTTATAACAGCTAAAGTCCAGGAAGAGATTGATCATATTGTTGGCAGACAACGCAGCCCTTGCATACAGGACAGAAGGCACACGCCCTACACAGATGTTGTGTTGCATGAGGTTCAGAGATTTATTGATATCGCCCCGAACAGCCTGCCCCATGCAGTGACCTGTGACATTAAATTCAACAACTACTTCATTCCCAAGGTAAGCTGTGAATTCTCTGCTGTACATCTATACACTTGATGCTCCCAGATCACAGTATGGTTTCTGTCCTTGGTGTCACACTGTTCTTTGAGATAGAAGGCTTATGTTGCTTCATAATCAGGAAGGCAGCCCTACAGCAGACAAAGACATAGTAGTGATACTTCCACATGTGCTATGCCTTTCATATATTCCTTGGATAAAAATTGGGACTTTATTCTTCCATGTGTGTTTTCCAATTTTTTGTCAAAATTAATCAAAGATGTTTTATAAATTCTAACATAGAAAAAAAACATGAAATACTTGTAAGGAACATATATATATATATATATATATATATATATATATCTTGCATTCTTCAATTTATAAAAGAGATATAATATATTATTCCTGATTTTTGTTTTTCTCCATAATGACTTCTTTGCATACAAATAATTTTTGAGTTTGACTGAAAAATGAATATTCTCAATAATATTTTCAGACAAGATTTATAGAAACAATTTACTTAATCATGTTATTTTTCTCTTTTTTAACTTAAACTTGTGTGTTTTACTAAGAACAACCAATAAATTATCTCAGAATTTTGAAATTATTTTTTATTTAAAAATTTTTAATTACACTTTAATTTTTAATTATTTTTCTTTCTTATTATTTCTGTTATTGAAGTAACTGGTGAATTTCAAAAAGCATTACATAAAACTGCTTTAAGATTTTTTTTGCTTTCCAATTTGATTTAATAAGCCAACATTTGACCAATTATTGAACCAGATAATGAATAAAGAATAACAACAAATAAAACTATACAACAATATGCCTGAAGAACATAGACGCAAAAATTCTCAACAAAATTTTTTCAAGCCAAACAAATCTAAATAGCACCCAAAACAATACAGTCAATTCAAATATACATGATTTGTTCAGTAACTATAAACAAAAAATATGATCCACATGATTGCTTCATTAGATGAAGTAAAGGCATTAACAGTATAAAACATCCATTCATTTAAAGGTGCTAGAAAATGTAGAAGACATATTTCCTTTCCTTATTTTTTTAAATTTTTCATTATGAATAAAGTCACATTTTTCTATTTGTGTATATTCTTATTCAAGGTCTCTTCCCCCTCTAACCCTCTCCAGTCAGTCTCTCTTCTCCACATCTCCCCATCTCCTTCCCAGCATGGACAGGAGGCCCCAATATCCCAAGGTCCCAATATTGCTCAGTTCAGCATCCACTCCTGGCAGATCCAGGTTCCTCACCCCAACATCAACACTGAGTCAGGTGTTCCTCTAGAGGGAGTGGGATCGAAGGTGTCAGTCCAAGGTGCTTCAGATCCCAAGCTGTTCAGTAGTTGTTGTTTGCAGCTTGGACATGCTTTGCCTTTTGCTTTTTTGTTTAGAGTTCACTAATGAGTGAGTCCATCCCCTGCTTATCATTCAGGGTTTGAGATACCTCGCTCAGGAGGATAGTCTCCAAATCCATCCATTTGCCTGTGAATTTTAGGATATCATTTTTTCTTACTGCTGAGTAGTATTCCATTGTGTAGATGTACCACAGTTTGTTAATCCATTCTTCAGTTGAGGGACATCTAGGTTGTTTCCATGTTCTTGCTATTACAAATATTGCTGCTATGAACATAGTTGAGCTAATGCCTTTAGAGTGCAAATGTGTGTCTTTAGAGTATACACCCAAAAGTGGTATTGCTGGATACTTCAGATTGATTCCCAGTTTTCTGAGAAATTGCCATTCTGCATTCAGAGTGGCTGAAAAGTTTACACTCCCACAAACAATGGAGGAGTGTTCCCCTTGCTCTGCAACCACTCCAGCATAGGCTGTCATCTGTGTATTTTATCTTAGACAATATAACAGGTGTCAGGTGATATCTCGAAGTTATTTTGATTTGCATTTCTCTGATAGCTAAATGTTGAGCACTTTTTCAAGTGCCTTTCAGCCATTCATAATTCTTCTGCTGAGTATTCACTTTTTAGTTCGGAACACCACTTTTTGATTGGGTTATTCAAGGTTTTGGGCTCTAGTTTGTGCTAAAATTTCAAGAACTATATTGAATAGATAAGGTGAGAGAGGATATCTAGTCTAGTTCCTGATTTTATTGGGATTGCTTTGAGTTTTTCTCCATTGAGCTTGATGTTGGCTGTCAGCTTCTTGTAAATTGCCTTTATTATATTTTGTTATTCTCCCTGTATTCCTGATCTCTCCAGGGCTTTTATGATAAAGGAGTGTTGGATTTTGTCAAAGGCTTTTTCAGCAGCTAAGGATATTATCATGTGGATTTTTTTCCTTTAGATTGTTTGTATGATGAATGTTGTTTACAGTTTTTCGTATCTTGAACCAACCCTGCATTTCTGGGATGAAGCCTACTTGGTAATGGTGGGAGATATTTTTTATATATTGTTGTATATGGTTTGCCAAAATTTTATCGAGAATTTTAGCATCAATATTCATGAGGGATATTGATCTGCAATTCTCCTTCTTTGTTGTGTCTTTGAGTGTCTTGGGTATTAGGGTAATTGTGGCCTCATAAAAGGAATTTGTCAATATTCCTTCAGTTTGTACTTTGTGAAATAGTTTGAGGGGTAATGGTAGTAATTCTTCTTTGAATGTCTGGTAGAATTCTGCAGTGAAACTATCTGGACCAGGGCTTCTTTTTACTTTGGAGGCTTTAAATGAAAGCTTTAATTTTCTTAAGGGTTTTAGATCTGTTTAGGAAATTAACCTGGTCTTCATTTAATTTTGGTAAATGGTACCTGTCCAAAAAGCTGTCCATTTCTTCCAGGTTCTCCATTTTTGTAGAATATAGATTTTTGAAGTATGACCTGATAATTTCTGGATTTCCTTGGGGTCTATTGTTATGTCCCCCTTCTCATTTCTGATTTTGTTGGTTTGAATACTCTCTCACTGCTTTTTGATTAGTTTGGATAAGGGCTTATCTATCTTATTGACATTCTCAAAGAAACAACTCTTCGATTTATTAATTCCTTGTATTATTCATTTTGTTACAACTGTATTGATTTCAGCTCTAAGTTTGATTATTTCCTGATGTCTACTCCTTTATGTGAGTTTGTTTCTAACTGTTCTAAGTCTTTCAGCTGTGCTGTTAGTTCTTCAGTGTGTGTTTTCTCTAGGTTTTTCATATACGCATCTAGTGCTATGAATTTTCCTCTTAAGACTGCTTACATTGTGTCCCACAAGGACATTCTAGGAAGACTTTGATTTCTTTCTTAATATCTTCCTTGACTCAGAGGTGGTTCAGCTGAGTGATGTTTAGCTTCCATGAGTTGGTAGGCTTTCTGTGGCTTTTGATTATGTTGAACCCTGGTGGTCCAATATGATACAAGGGATTATTTCTATTTTTTTGTATCTGTTTATATTTGCTTTATGACCAATTATGTGATCAATTTTAGAGAAGATTCCATGAGGAGCTGAGAAATATGTATGTTCCTTTGCATTTGGGTGGAAGCTTCTGTAAATATCTATTAAATCCATCATAACCTAGTTAGACTCCTTATTTCTCTGTTGAGTCTCTGTCTGATTGAAATATCCAGGGGTGAAAGTGGGGTACTTGAATTCTCCACTACTAGGGTGTGAGAATTGATGTGGAATTTGAGCTTTAGCAGTGTTTCTTTTATATGGGTTGGTGCCCTTATATTAGGAGCATATATTTCAGAATTGAAATCTCATCTTGGTCAGTTTTTCCTGTGATTAATATGAAATGAACATCTTGGTCCCTTTTAATTTCTTGTAGCATAAAGTCTACTTTGTTAGATATTAGGGTGGCAAGATCAGCTTGTTTCTTTCCACCATTTGATTGGAAAATCTTTTCCCAACCCTTTACTCTGAGCCTGTGTCTGTCTTTGTGGTTGAGGTGTGTTTCTTGCATGCAACAGAAAGATGACTTCCATTTTTGTATCCATCTTGTTAGTGTGTGTCTTTTTGTAGGTAAGTTTAGTCCATTGATATTAAGGGATATTAGTGACCACTGATTCATATTTCCATTTTTTTGGTAGCTTGTGTGTATTTCCTTTATCTGGGTTATTCTTCTGTGGGGATTATTGATTGTTTGTGGTTTCATGGATGTATCTGGGATGCTTAGGTTAGAGTTTTCCCTCTACTGTTTTCTGTAGGGCCAGATTAGTAGATAGGTATTGTTTCAGTCTGACTTTGCCGTGAAATATCTTGTTTACACCATCTATGGTGATTGATAAGTTTGCCGGGTATAGTAGTCTAGGTTGGCAGACATGCTCTTTTAGAGACTGCATAACTTCTGACCAAGCCCTTCTATCTTTATTTGTTTCCATTGAATAGAAAGGTGTTATTCTGATGGGTCTGCCTTTATAAGTAAGTTGGCTCTTTTCTTTTACAGGTCTGTAAATTTTTCTTTGTTCTGTATGTTTTATGGCTTGATTCTTATGTGATGAGCAGACTTTTTGGGGGGTCATATATATTTGTTGTTCTGTAAGCTTCTTGTATCTTTATAGGCATCTCCTTCTTTAAGTTAGGAAAGTCTTCTTCTATGATTTTATTGAAAATTTTATCTGTGCCTTTCAGTTGTTATTCTCCTTCTTCTATTTAAATTAATCTCATGTTAGGTCTTTTCATGGTGTCCCAGATTTCCTGAACATTTTGTGTTATGCCTTTTTTTGGTTTTAATATTTTTGTTGACCGATGTATCTATTTCTGCTACTGATTCTTCCACTTCATAGATTCTTTCTTCCATCTCTTGGAATCTGTTGGTTATGCTTGTTTCTGTAGTTCCAGCTCTTTTCTTCAGGTTTTCTATTTCCATTTGCCTCATTTTGTGCCTTTTTTATTGTTTCTATTTAACTTTTTAGTTCCTGGAATGTTTCTTTCATTTTTTGGTTTACCTTTTCTTGGTTTTCTCTCAAGAATTTGTTCATCTCTTCCAATTTTTTGTTTGTATTTTCCTCTATTCCTTTAAGGGAATTTTTTATATTTTCTTTGAAGGCTTCAATAATCTTCACAAAATTGTTTTTGGTGTTGTTTCCTTCTTTTTTTTGTCTTCATTGCTCTGTTCGTGTCGTGTAGTTGTAGAACCACCAGTTTCTTCTGGTGTTGCCTTGTTGTTCTTCATATTATTATATTTATTTTTGCCCTGGCGTCTGCCCATGAATTCAGTGGTTCACGATTAGGCCGTTCCTAGTCAGTTGTGGCAAGAAGGCTTGTGTGTCTCCTGTCTCCTCTGAGTAAGAGGTCTACTCAATATCTGACTCTGCTCTGGACAGGGTTCTGGATTTCAAGGCCTCAAGTCCTTCTCTGATGATGCAGTTTCCCTGGAGGTGGGTCTGGCTGTGCAAGGTTCCGTCTTTTAGGTGTGGCTGGAGGAGCCCCTCTAGCCAAAATCTTGTCCTGTCTGATAAGGAAAGTCTGGGATCATGCTCTACAGATGGACGCTGGTTCTGGAACACAATTTTCCTGACAGGGGATCAGGTGCCTGAACCTGCTCAGCTCATCTCTGGTTAGGGTCTGAATTTCAAAGTCCTCAGTCCTTCTCTTTGGCCCCTCACAGCCCAACCCTAGTCCTTTCTGCTAAGGAGGAACGGATAAGGCATTACAGATTGATCCTAGTTCAGGAACACAACTTTCCAGCTGGGGAATCAGATGCCAGACTGCTTTTAGTTTTTACACTTACTAGAATAGAATGTTTCTAAAACTATCACAGGACATGATGTCATCAATCTGGGTATATAAAAGAATAATGAAACTGAAATTTTAAATTATGGTATCAATTCATGTCTCATGCAGAGAACAGGTAAAATTTACAAAAGTATTGTGAAATAATTACTGAGCAATTATTACTATAATTGTAATTATATATAATTACAATTAATTACTATATAGTAATTAAATAATTACTACTTTTTTTCTTCCTTCTTTATTTTGTATTTATCAAAAAAAACACAGTAAAAAGAATTTAAAATGTGGAAGAGTTAACAATAGCTATACAGAGGATAAGAATCATAAGCATGGCTTATCAAGGGTGGAAATACAAATAAGATTGCTACACATATATTTTGTGTTCATCTTTCCCTCTGAATTTTTTTTCCATCCCTGTATATCCTTATTCAAGGTCTCTTCCCCCTCCCAACACATCTGGTCATTTTTTTCCTCTGCAACTCCCCATCCCCTCCCTGGGCAGGGAGCAGACAGTCCTATGGTCCCACTGACCCAATAATGCTTAGATCAGTCTCCACTTCTGGCCAAATCCAGTT
>PVIH01021573.1:0-29407 GCA_004025045.1 Sigmodon hispidus | reverse complement strand
GCCACATAGCCACCCAGCCACCCAGCCACCCAGCCACCCTGCCATAGAATAAGAGCAAAAATAAGATATACAGAAGAAAAGAAAAAGGCCTAGAGGCAAAAGTAGATGGGAAATTTCAAATTAAGGAAAGCTACCTAGAAATAATTCAAGCTAAGGATGGGCATTTATATATAAGAAAAGTCTCTTTGTGTTGGCTTATCTGGGACCTGGGTAGTGAACTCCCAAAGAGTAACAAACAACCACTGAGCAACAGGTTTGATTTTAATAAGCATCACTCATTTCCCTAGAGTCTGATATGTGACCAAATGTTTGATTTGGGTATAATGGGAAAAATCGTCCAAGATTATAAACTGCCCTGTCTCCAGTGACTGTATTCTCCATCTTTAGCTGGGTTTTATTTCTCATTAGGTAGTGAGAACAAGGTTTCTAGACAGGTAATTACTTCCTTCACTCCCCTTATCTGCCTGATACACGGTGGTGTGGTACTCATTGCTATGAGGTTGTGGCAAGTCCCTACAGTGGCAAGAAGCTTTTATCCTTTCTTAGCAGTGGTCATTGCCATATCTGTCCTGTAAGTGACCATCTCAGACAACTGAAGCTTGACCCATAGGATCCATGGGTTTATCTTTACACTAGGAAATAAGCAAACTCTGGTTTTATTTCATTCTCTTTTAAATTGTTAGTTTAATTAGATGGGAAATGGTGCTTTTCAATTGAACATGAATTAGGTTGACAAGCACAAGGGTCTTTCTCAACTCTGGTGTGCTAATAGGCTTTCTAATTGGCTTTTCATCACTGTAGATGAAAGAGTTTAAACAATTCTGTGAAGCCAGAAGAAAAGAAGCATACAGTAAGAAGAAAGAATTGACCAGGCTACAAAATAAAATTATAAAAATGAAGCAAACAGTTACTACCAGCACAGTGGTAAGAAAAACAAATACCTTCTTCCTTTAGTCCAATCTGGGTCTACCTACTTCTTTCTGAAAGTTTAATTCATCTTCCTGCTTTTCTGAAAGGATACTAATGGCATGTTAACATTTCCTGACACTTTCTTTAAAGTGCTATAGCGTGTTCAGAGAATATTTGATAGACTAACATACTTTGTAAATGATCTTACTGCATGTAAAACTAGCTAAATATATATTAATGTCTGCTAATCTTTTACCACAGTTAGTTGAATGAATGGGCTTGTAGATTATCAGAAATCACAGGCAAAACTGCATAATATGGCAGCTGCCGGGAAAGAGCACACCTTTCTGCCAGAGGGCATCACTCATTCCATAATATATGACACACGGTGCACATGCTAAACTTAACTCTGTCCTTATGGCATCTAATTTTTACAACCTTGGTAAAATAAAATATGTTTCTCACATATATGTGTTTGAAGAGACCATTATCTGTTTTTAGATTTCAACATGGTAAAGATGTAGATGTCAGACTAGGCTTGAAAAGTTGCCATGCAAAGCATTGTTTCATCTGGATGCCCAAGCTCATACCTCCACTTTGAGCCCCTTAAAGTATAATTAAGTAAAATTACATGTACGTTTTTAAAGTATATTCCAAGCTGTCTAAGGCCAAGTTTGGCAGCCTTAATAATCTTATCCTAGAACCTACTGCCCCTTGCCCCCACCCCCACCCACCACCCACCTCACCCCTACCACTCCCCACCCCCCCACCCCCCCTACCCCAAGCTTTAGTGTCACGTGAACCTGAACTTAAAGCTTGATCTGCAAACCTATTAAATGAGGGAAGTGGGAGGGGGCACGCAGTATTTCCTGGGACAATGGATTTTTGTCGAGATTCTCAAAGTATAGACTGAGATCACAGGAAAGTATAGACTAACATGCACATGGTATCTTCAGTTTAGACACTTCTTTGGCCAGGCTGAAATGTTGGCAGAAAGAAAATTGAATGGGATTCTGCAAGCAGGGCTGTCTGAGGGCTAGAGACCATGAATACCAGGCCCATCAATTTTACTGGCATGTAAGATTTATGAAACCCAAAATAAAAAATGTGAGCTGGGTTAATGGATATTAGGTCTAACTGATGATTTATCAGAGTCATTTTAACATTCTTCTGATTTTGATGGCTGTTCTAGAATTTTATTTAACTCTGGAGCCAAGTTTCTATGGTCAGTCAGGTGGTGCTCTAAAGGCAGAAACCACTTTGAATAGATTTTTATCCTGCTGGATGACTTTCTAGGGAGTTACTAAATTAACATCTGTCCCCAAAGTGGTAACGTACCAGTCACCTAAACACTGACTCATGCAGTTTCATCCTGATGAATATAAGTGAGTGTATTAGATGAGATGTGTACACACACACACATATACACTCACACACCACCCCACCCCCCACATACATACACTCACACATACATATACACTCACACACCACCCCAACCCCACATACATACACACATACACACACACACACACACACACACACACACAGACAGAGTTATCCACTCACACACTCACTCACTACTGTATTTAGTCATCTAACCCACAAAATTTAGTGTTTTCTTATTGCTTCAGAATTGGTTTTCTCAAGTTGAGTTTATTTTTTTTTAAGGTCATAAAAATGATTTTTTTTAAACTAAAGGGTGGCCCCACCATATTTACATTGAGTGAGTAATGCATAAAATCCTTAGAGAGACTGAATTGTTGTTATGAATCATTTGCTGATGACTAGATATCTTATTTTTGTTGATTTTCAATAGATGCTTAGTGATCACACTTTAGAGATGTCACGGCTACAGGAATCATTAGCCATTTGGGAGAGAAAGGCTGAAGACATGAAGAGAGTTTGTATAAGTCTGGAGGAAAAATTGTAAGTGTGACACTTCATTTTTACCAGAGTACGTTAGATGCCAGTTAGCTCGTTTTGGTTTTGTTGTTGTTGGCATCTTAACAAAATCCCATACAAGTAATCTATGAAGAGAAAAGCTTCTTTTGGCCTACAGTTGTAGAGGCTACAGATCATGGTCATGCAGTTCCACTCCCCTCCACATATAGATAAGTACACTGTGAGAGTAATGTATAGCATAGAAACCCACTTACAACCTAGGAAGCAGAAAAAGAGAAAAACAAAATATTTTGGCCCCTAGTCCCGATCAGTGATATGGCCAATGACCTTACACCTGCATTGGGACTTGTCTCTTTAAGACCCTACAATCTCCTCATATCACCACCCTGGAGACAGATTCTTTAACTCATTTACCTTTGGGAGATCAGTCAAGGTTCAAAGTGTAACAACTAATATATTACTTGCATTCTCAAAAACACATCACTAATATTACATGGGAAATATAGTTTATTCAAATGCATGAAACTGCTTTGTAGAGTCACCCCCTCACTTAAATTTCAGATGGTCTGTGGGGAGTGGTGGTGGGAACTGCAGGTAATGTAGACACTTGGTGAATAAAAGAACTCTTTGGGATACATTATCCTCTCTTCAGATCCTCACTGTAAACTGTTTCCTATGGGGAAGGATATTGGTGGAGCACACCATGAGTCTGTTATGCACCCTGCTACATTGTGAATTCTTGCCTTATTCTTTGTCAAGAGGTCTTGCCTACTTTACTGAGAAAACAGAGTAGCCTTAACTCATTCTTATGAGAGTACACCCCAGAATCTGAAGAAAATCTTCCATTTATCTAAAGATCATGGTCTGCTTCTGTTGAAGAAGGTGTTCCTCCTCCTGTCTTTACCCATATCATATCTGGGCCTCTCTTCTTGGTGAGCATGTGTAAATGTATGGCTGTGCCAAAGCTTCCGAAATGACCTGTGACAAGTCTAGCATATCAGCCACAATTGACCAGCAGAATGTATGCGACACACACAACTTTGCTTCCTGGACCAGGCAGGCCTGGCCATGGAAATGGGATCTTGTAATGTGACTTCCAATGTTCACCCCAGTGATTCACTAACACCTAGGGAAATAAACTGCAGTCCAAGCATCCTAAAAGACAAGTAACTTTATGGTAGAATCATTTATACAAACATTTTAATGCTTTTTTGTGGTGAGCTGCTTCTGGCCTGCAGAATGATGAGTCACCACATGCACGATTCTTCTTGGATCACACTTTATTGGAGTACAGCTCAGTTGAGAATGGTGGAAAGAAGACCCCAAGCCTGAGATGCAGCCTGCTTATATAGGGAAGCCGGGGCACATGATTGGTGCACAACATAATGCCTCATTAGCATATAGCTGGTGATTGGTTCAAAGTAATACCCATTAGCATATAGCTGGTGATTGGTCCAAAATAATGGATCATTAGCATATTCTGAGATCGCATCCGATAGGTCACTACTCAATGCCTAATTAGCATAAGCGGCAATAGAATGTTCCAGCAAGTTGTGCAAAGGCAAATCGTGCCCTACACTTTTTAATTAAAATTGTCTTTTAAAACAAGGACAGCAGAATATAATGTTAATCTCCTATCATGGTTCTATAAATATATAAAAATCTTTACAATGGATATACAAGATTTTTTAAATAGGAAAGCTCAGTTAATACTATAATTAAAGCTTAGGGGAGAAATAGTGATACAACATTTTTAATTCATCAATATTCCTAAGGAAAACTGTCAAAATGTAGAATATATAAATTATTGTTTTTATTTTTAAGATCATAATATATATAATTTATATGATAAATTATAACATCTGTTTTTTCTCCCTCCACACTCTTTGATATGTCCCTGCCATCTCTCTTTATTCACAAATTGTTATTTCATGTACATTGTTTCAAGCATTTCTCCATTTAGAATGATGTGTGATGTGGGTTTTTCATATATAGCTTTATTATGCTGAGATATTTTCCCTCTATCCCTATATTCTCTAGGACATTTATCATTAAGGCATGTTGGAGTTTATCAAAGGCTTTTCCTGCATCTATTGATCTGATCATGTGATTTTTTTTCTCCAAGTCCATTTATGTCATTTGTCAAATGTATTGACATTCATATGTTGACCCATCCCTGCATCTCAGGCATAAAGCCAAACTGGTCATAGTCAATAATCTTTTTATTGTATATCTGCATTTTGGTTTTGAGTATTTTATTGAGTTTTTTGAGTCTATATTTAACAGGAATATTGGCCTGTAGTTTTTTGCTATGTCTTTACTTACTTTGGGTATGAGGGTGACACTGGTTCTGTGAAGTTTGGGATGGTTCCTTCGGTTTCATTTTATTTTAGTAGTGTAAGAAGGATTGACTGTAGAACTTTTGGAATGTAGAATTCTGCTTGAATCCATCGGGCCCTTGATATTTGTTTTATGTCCCAGGATATGGTCTGTTTTAGAAAGTCTTCCATGTGCTACTGAATAGAATGCGTATTCTTTGGTGTTTGGGTAGACCATTCTGTAGAGTCCATTTTATGTATTATGATGATTAATTCTGTTTGGATTTTTGTTATTGTTGTTTCCTTTCTTGTCTAGATAACCTTCATATGTGCTTAGGATAGAAATGTTGCTTGGTTAACTGCTCTGTTGATTAGAATGAAGCATCCCCTGATCTCTTCTGATTAGTCTTAGTTTGAAATCTATTTATCAGATGTTAGTTAGGATATTGATATCTTCTTTTTCCCATACCATTTGATTCAGATACTTTTACTATCCCTTTACTCTGAGAGAGTACCTATCTTTAAAACTAAGATATATTTCTTGTAGGCAACAGATAGATGGATTTTGTTTCTTGATCCAAACAGAAAACTTCTTTTTATTGGAGAATTAAGGCCATTGGTATTTAAAGTTATTGTTGAAATGTGTGTGTTAGTTGTGGCCATTATGGTTTTTGCTAATATTGCTTGTATTCTTAGACATATTTTGTGTTTTAATAATTATAGATTGTATTTCTTCCTATAGTATCTCAAGTTTACTTATTTCTTTCTTTCACCCAATACAATACTTTCTATGTTTTCTTTCTGTTTGTTTTGTTGGATACAGATTTTATTTATGCTGTTTAGTATGGGGAAAGTTTTTCTTTCTCTTTTAATCATGGCAGATAGTTTTGCTGGGTATATTAACCTAGCTTGACATTCATGGTCCTTTAGAACTTGAAATGCATTTCTTTAGGCTCTTCTGGCTTTCAAAGTTTCCATTGGGAAATCAGCTGTTATTTTGATGGGTTTTCCTTGATATGTAACTTGTTTTTTTCCCTCTGGCAGTTTTCAATATCCTTTTTGTGTTATAGATACTTAATAGTTAAACTATGATATGCCATGGTGATTTTCTTTTGTAGTCTGATTTATTTATTTGTTTGTTGGTTGGTTTTGGTGTTTTGTATGCATGTTGTGCTGGTATGAGCATACCTTTCCTTAGTTTGGTAAAGCTTTCTTCTATGATCTTGTCAGAGGTCTGGGCTATTCCATTGACTTAGAATTCCTCTTCCTTATCCATGTCTATTATTTGAACATTTGGTTTTCTTTATTGTGTTCCACATTTCCCTGTATTCCTTTTCTGGTCTTTTGGTTTTGTTTAATTGTTTATTTACTTTTGTTTTTCATGTTTCTTGCTTGTTTGACCTAGGTCCTCTACTTGCCTTCAAGATCTGATAGTCTGTCTTCCACTTGATTTATTCTACTTGTAAGGCCTTTCTTTCAGTTTTCTAGTGAAATAATTGGATTTTTCAGTTTCTTCATTTCAGCTTGAGTTTTCTTTAGTGTTTCTATCTCTGACTGAATTCTGTTCTCAAATTGTGAGTTGTCTTTGTCATTTCAATTGTCCTTGTTTTGTGTTTCCTGGACATCACTCAGGCATCATCTGGGCATCACTTGGGCATCACCTGGGCATTTATTCTCCTTAGGTTCCTTCTCCTTGGTTTCACTGGGATGATTCTTTGTGTCTTCTTCAAAATCCTTGACTTCTTTGATTGAGTTTAAAATTTTGTGTTTAAAATTTTGTGTCCTAGAATTCATCTAGAAAATTCTTATGGCAAGCATTTCTATAGGGCTGGTAGGTTTTGGAGAGAAAATGCTGACTTGTGTAGTGGAAAATCAAAATATATAAGAAAAGAAAATAGATAAGAGATCATTATACTTACAAACAACTATTAACCAAGAGATAAATAAAAAATAAATCACTATAATACAAATGTTTATATATTGACACAAATAAAAAATTAATCTATATGTCTGATTGAAATAATATATATTGATGCAAAGTTAAATATATAATTGCCCTATTTTGCGCGTGTCTACCTCTGTCTAAAATATTTTACACATTGATGTATATTAAATACATTGTCATTTCCATAATACAATTTCTACCTCTATTTATACTAGTCATAACATTTGTTATAATATATACACAAATTGTTTTATATAACTCTGTTTAGATATATTTTTATATATAATGATCTATAGTTAAAATATTATTGTCATTTACTACAAAATATATATTTTGGTCAATATTTATAAGATTGTTATACTTAAAATTATTATAAAAAAGCTATACACTCATTTTAAAATGCCTATTTTTTATAATGTTAGCCTCGCTTTCTTAGTTGATTAAGATTACAAATTATAGTTACTCAAATTTGTCACCTAACAGTCAAGATACTCAGGCTTTTCAAAAACATGTTAAAATATACCAAATAAATAGGCATCTTCAACCACTTCATAGAACGAGAGAATATGGCATTTAAGATTTTGTTATCTAAAATTTGGCCTTGAGAGACACGACAACTCCTGGCATCACCGTTCCTTTCTCAAGGTGGTGTTGAGCATCACAGACATCTTGCAAAGAGATTGTCTTGTTTGGCAAACAATGGCCTAAGAGACAAAAGATGGCATTTGCCCTGACTGCTGTCAGTGTGCTCTCTGTCCAATATAAACAAACAAGATAAAAAATAGAGACTGCCAAAGCCTGCTTCAGCAAAATAAGACAATCCTACCAAAAAATACCCTGCTTCTACAAAGACTTGTCAGACATCATAGGCCCATAGCCACAAAAATAAATGCTCCTGTTATACAAAAAAATAATAATAAATAACTGTCCAGACAGTTAATTGTCGTTGTCTTCTCCTAAATTTTAAAAACTACTTCATCATGCTTCCAACTTCAGATATATATTTTCCTTCTCAGGTCTTGACAATATTTAAGACTAAATAGTTAAAGTTGTTATTACTTCTTATCTCAACAAAGACACTCAAATATTAAAACTTTATTGTTCAAAATAAACAACTTTAAAACAATCCCTATACATCTCTTCATATCAACATTCTAAACATTAAATTACACCTTATATTTGTTATCTGCTAGCGATAATTTGACCTCACTTATGTTAGTACCTTTCTCTTCCCCAGACACCACCTTATGATGATCCCTATAATATATAGCTCATATTTAATTTAAAACCTTCTTATTTAGACAAAAGGGGGAGGTGTAGCAGGAAATCAAAATATACACAAATAAATTGATAGCCGCAAAATGCTGAGACGGAGAGCGGCGTGGTTGACAAAAACGAGCTTCAAAAATAAAACACCCAAAAAAAAAAAAGACAAAAGACAAAAAGCCGTCGTTCTCTTGCACAGGGCCGGGTCCTCTCACAAAGGTTTCAGACTGGTGGCACGGTTCCAGTCTAATGGCGCGGGTTTCAGATGTGTAGCATATAAAACAAAAACTTTCATTTTAAAACGCTCCAGCACACTACAACCTTAACCCTTCACCTCTTCTTAAAGCCTTCTCTATTTTATAAATAATTCTCACATAATAAACATCATTTAAAACATATCTCACGACAAATCAATACCACAATAGACTTGGTCTTTCTTACTATAGGAATTCTTTCAATGAGATCAGGGCATTCCTTTGTTAGTTCCCAGTTTGATATGGGCAGAACAGTTTGGGGAAGAAGAAAGGATGTAGAAGTAGGTTGAGTCTAGAAGTTGGAAGTGGCTTGGAGAGAGAGAGAGAGAGAGGGAGAGAGAGAGAATGAAGTCAGGTGCACTGAAGGGACTAGCCTGGTAGTGTGGGGTTGATGTGGCAGGGTGGAAATGTTAAATATGACAGGGGAGAGTCCTATGGCTTGTGGGAATTACAGCAATTATCCGTGCCTAATCCTAGAACTACTTTGCGGTTCAGAAAAGGAACTCAGACTATACTGTTGAACTGATTGCGAGACAAGGCTAGACCTTCTGGGTTTCAGAGAAGGCACAGATGGGGACATTAGCATGGTATGCCAGCATGGTAATGGCAAATCTAATGTTTGCCTCTCTCAATTGTTGTGATCTCACTTTACTAGTTAACTGGTTTTTAATCCATGGACATATGGAGTTGGCTGCTAAATGTACATATATGACATCCAATTATCAAAGGCCATACTTGCTGTTAAAATGCATAAGACTGAAGATTTTGCATGATTAGGGAACAAAAATAGTATATAAACCTTCAAAGTTACCACTAGTTTCTAATCTATTAATGTGACAAACCCAGTGGAGACCTATCCAAGTAGAGTAGTTGAGTAGGCAGCAGATGGTAGTTAAAACCTAAAGAGGCCAGGGCTGGCTATATGCATTAAAATGTCTTCAGAATATAGAAATTATTTAAAAGATAGCATAAAAATCACAATAGAGGCTTTAGGCTTTCACAGTAAAGTTATAGCATAGTTTATTTTTTACCTTCTTTAAAAATGTCCCTCACTTATCTTTCCAAAGACCATATTCTCATACATCACTCATTGCACTGGTTGCTGCTTTTAAGAACATTCATTGATGCTTCCTGGTTCTGAATTGTGTCCTTGTCAGTTCTTCACTGACCTCAGTTTATGTTCTCTATTGTGATTTTTTATGCTATCTTTTAAATAATTTCTATATTCTGAAGACATTTAAATGCATATAGCCAGCCCTGGCCTCTTCTTCAGTCTTTAACTACCATCTGCTGCCTACTCAACTACTCTACTTGGGTAGGTCTCCACTGGGTTTGTCACATTAACCTGACTCTCTTAGTTTCTTTTCTGTTTCTGTGATAAAACACACTAACTAAAATAAACTTAGAGAATTGTGCCATTTTAAATGAAAATGGCCCCCCATAGGCTCATAGATTTGAATGTTAGGTTACCAGGCAGTGGCACTATTTGAAAGGATTAGGAGGTGTGGCCTTGTTGGAGGAAGTATGTCACTAGGGGTGGGCATTGAGTTTTCTAAAAGACCATTCTCAGACCAAGGTCTCTCTCTTTCTGATGACTGCAGATCCTGATGCAGAACTCTGAGCTACTTCTCCAGCACCATGTCTGCTTGTACCATCATGCTCCCTGCCATAATGACAGGGGTCTAAACCTCTGAAACTGTAAGAAAGCTCCAATTAAATGCTTTCCTTTGTAAGAGTTGCCATGGTCATAATGTCTCTTCAAAATAGAACACTGACTAAGATAGGGAAAGGAGGATTATCTCATTTTATATTTCCAGGTCACAGTTCATTATTGAGTAAAGTCAGAACAGGAACCTGTGTAGTATCACAAATGAGACTTAGAGCCAAATATTGGGAGAAGGCTGAAATATCAGAGAGAAGAGGCACCATAGTGAATTCTCACCCAGCTGTCTTGCAGCTTCCTCAGCCTCACTCCTGGTTGCTTCAGCCAGTAGCTTCTCCCAGTCATTTCTTTTTTCTCTGGGTTTCTATGAGCTATTATATACCCTATTCCAACCAGGCTTGGATTAAAGGCGTGTAGCCTTGAACTCACAGAAACAGAAAAAGTTCTGTCTCTGGAGTTGTGAGATCAAGGGTGGAGATCACCACTCCAGGCTGTCCCTGTGCTGAGATTAAAGATGTGTGTGATTGACTCAGCTGTTTATCTTTGTATTCAAGGTTTAAGAATTTCCTGAGCTGTCTGCCTAGGATTTGACTGGGTGCTCTCTCGCCAATATTCAGGTTTTATTAAATATGTACTATATATCCACAAACCTGAAGTCTAGACTGCTTGCTATTCCAAACAGTATTGCCTCCAACCAGGGAACTCATTCACTGTACTACATGTTTCTGGCCCAGCATTTCCAGCCTAGCCCCAAGGTTCAGACCCACTCACAGCCCTACTGCCACTTAGCCCTAAATAATGACTCAGATGCTTATATTAATTGCATGTTGATTGACCTAGGGCTCAGGCTTATTGCCAGCTAACTCTCTCATCTCAACTCAACCCATTTCCATTAATATGTTTAGTCATGTGGCTTGGTACCTTCTCTCAGAAGAGCATTCTGGTCTTTCCTCTGCGTCTGCTGGTATCTGCTCTGTTCTTTCTCTTCCCAGGGTTTTCTTAGTCTGATAGCCCCACCCATACTTCCTGACTGCCTTCTGGCCAATCAACATTTTATTAAACCAGTAGGAGGAACAATTAATTATTTATAATGTTCAAGAGCATAATTTCACAGCATATCCCATTTTTTTTCTTTTTAAAACAAGAACCCAAAATCTAATTTTCTTTGTATAGATTTTTTTCTCCATTATCTAAAACAACTTGTAACCAACACTGTAAACAAAGACAAACACTTATAATCTATTTTGGGGGGATGTGGGCATAATTCTCTAGACTACTTTCTACTGATTGAGAGCAATGTTAATCTTATAGAGCCCCAAAGAAAAATTTAGGATTAAGGGCAAGTCTTTAGCAGAGTAGTCTGTAAGGCTAGGTCATTCAGTCAGTCTCCTTGAAGTTATTTTCACTGTAGAGCTCAGAGGAAACTACAACAGAGGTGATCTTAAATGCTGAATCATCTGGGCTATCCATTTCCACTGGAGATTTTTCAGGGGATCTTCCTTGATCAAACCTTATTTTCTTTAACTTGGAATAAATCCACAGCCTCCCATTTTCTATAGAAATAAAAGGAAAACCTCTTCTCCAAAGTAGCATATCTCTTTATTTCAATTTAAAAGTCAACTGATTTACAAAATACATAGGTTAGATTAATTCAGCAGCATTTTTAATCAAATGTCTTTTAGCAGCTCTTGCTACTTCCTTTGCAGTCAAAAGATTTAAAGACAAGACAATAACATAGAGTATTCAGACACACTTTGTAATTTCCATCTTTACATGGCTTATTATTTTTTACTCCATTTATTTTTTAAGAACTTTATCCTTTTCCTTTTTCTTTTCTCTCTCAAGCCTAAATATATTTTTAAACACACTGTAAACCATTTAGGTGGGTTTTTAAAATTTATTTCTACTGTATATCTTATCTTTTTCTGTTTCTGACCACACCTTTAGTCTGCCAAGGTGTGTCTAGGATTAAAGGCTGCACCATAGCAGCTGACTCCACCAAGATCCACCCAGCTCCACCGAGCTCCTTGGTGTGTGAGAGCTTACCTTCAAGGCAGAGCTACTGGCAGAAGCCACATTTACCATTTCAACTCTGAGGAAATTTAGGGTCCACATTGCAACTACCAAGATGTTGTCTTTGACTCTGTTTCCTTTTGGTCTATAAGAACAGAAACCTTAAATTTATCATATTCAGCTTGTTGCTTATATTGAGGCTCTTGTGAGACTTCAGGAACCTGCCTTGTTGTAGCTTAAGCTACACTCTTTCAGAAAGTGCAGAAAAGCCCAACATTTTGTAGCTGAAGCTCACATACTGTGCCAGGGCATGTCTGTACCATGACACACTTGAGAGATACAACTTGAAAGCTATTTTGGGCTCCATTTCTGTACTATAGAATCTTTTTTAAAGCTTTTTCAGGCTTTCTGTGGGGGATAAATAACCCACATTGGAGCATCATTTGTAGTACAAAGTTTCTGGCCCAGACTTTCTGTCCTAGCCCAAAGGTTTGGGTCCACTCACAGCTCCGCTGCCACTCAGCCCCAAATAATCACACAAAGGTTTGTATTAATTATATGCTGCTTGGACTATGGCTCAGATATATTGCTAACTCTTTTATCTTAACTCAGCCCATTATTTTATCTTATTTAGCAATGTGTCTTGGTACCTTTTCTCAGAACAGCTTTCTGGTTTTCTTCCATGTATGTCTCCCTGGCATCTCTGCTCTGTTCTTTCTCTTCCCAGAGTTTTCTTAGTTTGATAGCCTACCCACACTTCCTTTCTGCCTTCTAGCCAATCAGTATTTTATTCAACCAATAGGAGGGACAAATATTTGCAGTGTACCAGAGCATAATCTCACAGCAATTCACAACCAAAGAAAGTACAACAGGAAACATGGAAGAATTGTGTTTTCTGGCTACCTCTCAGTCTCATATCTAGCTAGCTCTTTTTTTATACAGTCCAGGATTACTTACTTAGAAATGGTGTTGCCCACAGTAGGCTAAGCCCTCTCATACCAATTAATAAGTAAGACAACCTACTGTATTTAAGTTCATAAGTCATTCTGTTCTAAGCAGTTCCTCAGTTGAGGCTTCTTCTCAGATGACTCTAGGCTGGGTCAAGCTGCCAGTTAAAGCTAATTTGAATAATGTCTTGACCTACTCCCTCCTCCCATACTGAAACAACTCTTCCTAAAGTTTCTGTATCACTTAATGTGACACAACTATGTACTTTGCTTCTCGTGCCAAGCACCAAGGAGTGATCTACCATTCAGGCTTTCCTCACTACCTACCTACAATAAAACTTGAGTGCCAAACAAATCTGCTCCTTCTGCCATAATTTTCATACCATACCCTGTTGTCTTAGTTAATGTAGTATTACTGTGAAGAGACACCATGACCACAGAAACTCTTATAAAGGAAATCATTTAATTGGGAATTGCTTAGAATTCAGAGGTTTTGTCCATTGTCATCATGGTAGAAAGCATGGCAGTGTGAAGGCAGACATAGTCCTGAGGAAGTATTTGAGGGTTCTACATCCAGATCATAGCAGGAAGAAAGACACTGGGCCTGGCTTGAGCATTTGAAATCCCAAATACCACCCCTAGTGACACACTTCTTTCAATAAGATCACACCTCCTAATCCTTGTCAAGTAGTGCTACTTACTCCCTTACAGAGACCATTCCTTTTCAAATCACATCTGAATACACCTCTGTGTGCCCACCTTCTACAAATCACAGTCGGATTAGATTAGAGCTATCACTTTCAGTATGGTTCTTCCTTATTTTATCTTTTTTTCACAAAGACATCAGAGTCCTCTTTACAAATCATGAACAATGGTGCTCCCCTGCTCTACAGATTTCTTACCAGTACCCTTAGGAATCAAATATGAAATTCTGTCTGACCTTTAGCATCTAATCATCACATCCCCCCTTCAGTCAGGATATCCTTCCACCTTAACAATGCCAGTCTGTCTCTGGGTCTTCTCCTTCCTGAAATCTTTTAGATCTGTATGTGGCTGGCTCTTTCTCAGCACTCAAGTCTTTCTTGGGTCGGTCCTGTAGAGATCATCCTGCTTTCACTTGCAGCATTCTTGTTCTCAGGGTCTTAATATCCTTACTCAAGATGGGATTTTCTGTGATGTATAACACCACCTGAAAAATAGGGTTTTTTTTTTGTTTTTTTTTTTTTAAAAAAAACACTTTTTATTTATTTATTTGCCTTGGTGTTTGCCTGGAACTGGAACTACAGACAGTTGTTAGCTGCCATGTGGGTGCTGGGAATCGAACCCGGATCCTCTGGAAGAGCAGACGGTGCTCTTAACCGCTGAACCATCTCTCCAGCCCCCAAAATAGTTTATTTTGAATGTCATTTTTATTCTGACCACTCACTAGATTTAATTTCCATAAGATTAAAGATTTGATATATTTACTGTCCCTAGTACCTAGAACATATCTTGCATAGCACAAGTGTTTAATAATTTCTTTTCAAATACATGAATGAACAAATGGTATATTAATTTATTAATTCAATAGAGTAAAAACATAGAGTGATAAATTTTTAAAAATGGTTGTACAGAGATGGGGCCAAATAATTTAAGATATCATAAGTCAGTGTGGCTTTGTGAGAAAATGTGTTCTAATATTGATGGGTCTTGTTTTCTGTGTTCATAAGGTCATTTTTTCAGACTCACAAGGAACTCCTGGATAGTACATCTTCTACCAAGAAAACTGGGTTCTTGAACAAGATACAGCAGGTAGGGTGGCAGAAGTTACTTAGCTGATAATTATATCTTAGTTTTTAGTTAATATATTAAATGTATAATAAATGTTGAACATTTCCAAAGTAGGCTTTTCATAGACCACTTTGATAATTCACAAAAACTAATATAGTTTAGCTCCTACACAAGTTCTAGTGTATGAACCAGCAAAAATTGTCTGTGTAAAATGAATCAGATCTAGTTTTGGTTATTTTTCATGTCTGTTAATAGTTTTATATCAGAAATAATTATGTATAATGGACATGTAAATTACTTAAGGAAACACTACCATCATGTGGCATCTATAAAGCCTGACCATTCTACATTTACTAATGTCATTTAATAGTATTTGAGTTGGAATTATCACTGGAAGAATGTTCTGGATATTTTACTTTGCTTCTTTTTAATCTATTTTTCTTAGTCCTTTAAATTTTTCAAAGTTTTACTTGGATTTTGATTTTTTAAATTTTGTACCAAATTCATTCTTATGGAAATTCAATCTAGACATTTTTAAACTTAAGTAAAAAAAAATGAATAAATATAAACCAAGATTTAGCTATGAGATACTCAGTGAAGTATAGTTAGTAATAATCACTAAAAACTGATTAGAAGATTAATATTTATTAAGAGATTTATATTAAACACTCACTAATATAAGAGATTGAACAGTTGGGCAATTCCTGGAAAGCTGGACTGGTGGAAGTGGTTCAGTCCTCCCTCCAAGAGCATGAGAGAGAGAGAGCAAAGAGGATGAGAACTGGTGTGTACTTGGTCTTAAACCAGCCTAGTCATGCCCCGGATACATGGGTCCTCAAGGTCCAAGGGCTACACCTCAAGGTGATATTGCGTGCTTCCCACTATAATGAAGCATTCATTGGAGTAGTGAAATTTAGGGAGTAGGAAATAAGAATTAGATCTAACTAATAATTAAATGAGCCCTAATTTTTCTCACAGTATGTTATCTAATGTCAAGTATTATACTATAAAACAATATATATAAAGTCTAATGTAGACCATGAAAGGCCAGCTTCCACGATCCACTTCAGAGTAATAAAAGGAATGTCTCAGAGTAGTGAACGGTTTGGATAAAAAGCTTTTTTTTTTTTCTTTAATCTGGGATAATTATAAACTATCTAACTGACTGGTAAAATAAAGAAACATACATGCCTTCTGATGGAAACTTTCTCTGTTACTTCTTAAAAATGGTCTCTGACTTTTTCTGTCTCCATTCAGCTGCTTATCTCCACACTGCTGCATTTGATACGTACAACTACAACTATATATCTTCCTTTCCATACATGCAGTCACACACCTCTATACACAGTTACATCTATTTTACATCTTTCTTTTATATTCATATTTCTTCTACACCTTCCTTTGTACAGTTTCATCTTCCTTGCTTCCACACAGTTACAAATCTCCATACAGCCAGTTATTCATCTCCTGTACATAGCTCTCTTGCCATATAACACTTTACATTGTTCTTACACTTTCTCAGACAGCTCTTTGTGTAGTTCCTATGCATAGCAACAGTTCTTTAACATAACTTTATGTCTTTTGCACACATATATACACACATGCTTCTGCATTATTCACTCACTCTTCGCTCAGTCACACTCTCATACACTCATTCCCTCACATCTCTCTCACCCTCTCTTTAGGCTTCTTCTTCATCTCTCACTCAGCACACACACACTCACATTCTGCATAGCTTCCTCCCTACATTGCTGCTGCACCCCTACATTGCCAAACTCTGAACAATTATGTGCTACATTTTCAGGGCCCAATCCATTCTCATAACATATGAAGTCATGCAGTTTTTCTCCAGATAGTAAGGCCACAAAGACAAACCAGTGTAAATGACTGGCCTTGCATGCAACTTTCTTTTCCAGACAGAGAATGACACTGAAATTTAGGACATAATAATAACAGTAGCAGGTTGAACCTCGACTAGTCAGGGTACATCCAGAAAGTCAACTATTGCAAAGGTAGTATGCCTCAAGCCTGGCCTTGATTTAGCAATAAACAACATTTGGGAATTAATCTTTGCATATTTTCTGCAGGAGCAGATTAGTCTGTCTGAATTTGTGCAGAAGTCTAAAATTTGTTGTCTTTGAGACTGAAACTACCATTACTTTCCTGTGTCAGTAATATTATGGTATTATTTCTACACATTAGACTTGACTATCCACAATGACAAATGTGTCCAAAGCTGTAAAATACACTATCAAAGGGCTGTGGAAAGAACCTCACAGCTGCTCGTAATAGGGAGGCATAACAGTGGCATCTGAGAAAGTTACAGACAGAAAACAACCTGTATCCACAGCCAGTCACACCCCACAGGCTTTGCCTAGTGGTGCTGGTCATTGGATATCTACACAGACTTTGTGTTGTATAACATTTCCGGCCCTGTTTGGGCCAGAAGTTTGGACCTGGCCTGCAGCGGCTTTTTCCCCCAAAGAAATGAATCAGATGCTTATATTAATTTCATACTGTTTGGCCAGTGTCTCAAGCACATTACTAGCTAGCTCTTTCATCTTAATTCAACCCATTTTTAGTAATTTACATGCCCCATGTGTCCCAGCCCATGGCTCACCTGGATTCCTTACATGGTTCTTTCTTGGGGGTTGGATGGAGACTGGCTAACTCCGCCCTCCTTTCACCTGTCTCTCCTCTGATCCTCCACCCACTTCTATGGTGCTCCACAGAGGCCAAACCAGTTACTTTATTTATAGGATACAGAGAGCATTTCCAACACAACTTTGCCTAATGGGGCCATAACATGGAAGTTGGTTTAGTGGGTCTCCTTCATGGCCTTTGCCTAATGGGGTTCTCCAACAGAGTCATTCATGTGGTAGGTCACCCTGTAAAATACTGGCTATTATCTGCTGTATAATCCCATTGCCCTCAGCAAAGGTCCATTCATTTATGTATATACAAAAATGCCCAAGATGTTCCTTATTACTGGCATTAAGGAAAAATGTCCCTTTGATCCCTCTTCTCTACCCCCATATTGAGTTCACAGTTCATTCTTAGCATCAGTACCTCCTTCTTATAGCTTCTCTCCAAATCAGCAAATGTATAAAATTTAACCTGTCAAATAAGTTTTAGAAGCCAATTTAACAGCACTGATTACTGCCTGAACTACTGCAAAAATCTTGAGTGGATGTGGGAGAGATCTACCACTTCAAAATCTCCCAGGTCTTCTACCATCTGTGTTAGCTCCTGGTTACCACAATTTTACTTTCTGCTTCTGTGTATTCAACATTTCTATATTCCATATGTAAATGTAACCATGCAATATTTAAGTCTATGCCTAGATTATCTGACTTAACAAATTGTCCAGTTCATGGTTTATCAACAGCAGGATTTCCTCCTGCTTAAGGGCTGAACAATGTTTTAAGCATGATTGTATACCATTTGTCATTACCTTTCCATTGAGAGAGACTTAGGATTGGCCACATACCTTGAGTATTGTGAACAGTGTTGTGGCAAACATTTCTTTAGCCTGGTAACACATTACTAATCTTGACTGTTTATTATGAAATATCATATATACAAAGAACAGTAAGTAAATGTGCATAAATATACAGTATATATATAATATTCTGATTAATATAATGTATTAATTTTAATGGTATAAGTTTATATTTTTCTTTTTGGTTCATTTCTTTTTTTATAGCCTGTGTCACAAGAATATTCTCTGCCGTTATCTTCTGGACCTTTCACATTTAAGTCTATAAACCAACTGGAATTTGTGAATGTGTTTATGTTGTGATATAAAGGTCAAGTTTTCCCAATTAGCCAAAATAGTCCTTTCATCTACAATATAGCTTTTGTTCTATTACTACAAATCAAGTAGAAATCATATCATAAATATATGCAGAGCTTATAGACTTTTTGTTCTGCTCATTTGAACTATCTAGCCCTTCTCAGTATAACAGTATTGTTTTAATAACTTTAAAGTAAGTCTTCATAGATAAAAGATGACAATTTTAGCTAGTCCTCACCCTTTGAATTCCTAACATGGTCTGTTAGGAAACCTGTTTGGATTTTGACAGGACTTTTTCTAAGACTATAAATAACCTTGAGAAGGATTTTATATCCTTCCAGCTATGGAAGCTTCAGTCCTGAAGATTACCTATACATCTCCTTTGTACCAAATTTTTTGTTTTTGTTTTTTGTTTGTTTTTGTTTGGGTCTTTTTGGTTGGTTGGTTGTTTTGTTTTTAACTATTCAGCTTTACTGATGTGTCCAGTCTTTTCTTTTAATCAATCCTCATTAAGATTTCTCTCTCTTTGGCTTTGTCTGCTCATTTGTTTGATGTTATTTCTTTGTATTTGGCTTGTTAACTGTGTGAACATCTGTGTTTCCTAAGTTCTGCAGTCTCATCTCCACACACCTGTACTGCTCTGTCTTCTTTATGAGACTCTAGCTGTGTGTTATTGTTAATGCTCGTGCACATACCTCCAGTTTGTCTTCCTTGATCTTCTGTTTCCTTGATCTTCTTTTTCCCACTAAAGCCCCCTAGAGAGAAAAGTCTTATTGGTGCTTTTAAGTTGGGATATTTTACTCCTCAGTTGCTAAGTGTTCAGTACCTTTTCAAATCTGCTATCTCACTCAACTGTTTCCAATTCCCAGCCAAAGTTGTCATGCATCTGTACTTCCTTGATCATAACAGACTGTAGTTGTGTAGTTTAGTGTTTGGTAATCCTAATAGCAGATGTTTTCATGGTCTGTGGTCTACTGCTTCTTCCTCTTTTCTTGGTGGGAAATTGTATGCTGACTATTGTGCATTTAAATGTTTGTAACAACTTGATACCTATGATGATGTTTCCCTCACAAGAAGATCATCATTGACTTTATGTCAAGATATGGGAGGTGTTGGCAATTCCAGATTACCTTAATCTGCCTTAAATTTCTCTGGAAAAGTCCTTCAGTATCTCAGCCTACAGTATTAGAGGATTCACCAGAGCTAACATCTGAATTTTCTCCATGCATTGGCTTTTGTCCCCTGGGCATCCAAGAAAATAATCTCTGCCTGGAACTTTCCATATTGGTGAATGCCCTAAGGGTAGAAATAGATTTATCTGGCAGTCATCTCACTAGATATTCTTGCTTTCTCCTAGGACAAGGCTGACTCCTATAATAACTCACTATACTATTAGTTATTTAATACTCACAAGAAGACTATTGCCATCTCATTATACTCATGACACTCACCCAGAGGGTTATTTTAAACTACCCACCATTCCTAAACCTAACTTTCTTATCTCACTTAAAGCATTTTAATATAGACTTCTGGCTGACTACAAAAACCTCATGAAGGACATCAATGGACACGGGTGGCTTTGTTTGTTTGTCCTCATTTATGCTACAGTTATTTTCCTGACTCTGTCAAGGAACTGGGCTCAAAACACTCTTTTCAAATTCAAAACCCAATTCAATTCTTGCATAACTAATGCCTATCCCTCCTCCACATTCTGTATCTCTACAGTATTTACAACACCTTACATACATATCACTTCATCTATGCAAATTCCATTGTTTCATAGAAAACTCAAAACTTTCTGAGATTTCTTATTTTTCAAATATTTCCCATCTGTGTTGGGTTAAAGAAACAGCTTCATCATGCTCAGACTTTTCTGGGGATTGAAGGATGTGGATGGTCCAGTTCCACTTACGATGGAGCAAGCATGGTTAGAAAATTGTTGAGTGAGGGCTTCCATAAGACAACATTTTCTTTTCCATATTACACCTGACATTCTTAAAAATGGACACAAAATTACTGCTTCATGATTAAAGATTTACTATTATAATTAATAATCACTGGCAATTAATAAATAAAGGTTAATGTTTATTAGAGTAGTTCAGAGGGAGACTCACTGATGCAAAGATTAAACAGACTGACTGTTCTAGCAGCAAAAAAAATTATTATATCTGCCTATAAACAAATTTAGCCAAATATTAGCCATAGAAAATTTACACTAATATAATTCTTGTATATTATACAAATGTAAGATTATTTTCCATATCTGTTTAAAGTTAATTTGTATATTGATACAAACTCAAATCTATATTTGTCATATTGTGCACATGCTTTTACCTGTTTAGTTATATTTGTCATACTATAATTTTATATTCTACCTCTGTTTAAAATATTTTATAAATTGATATATATTAGAGATATTGTTGTCATGGGTATTATTATAATTAATAATCACTAATAAAATATTAATGTTTATTTAAAAAGGACTCACTGATACAAAGATTAAACAGACATGCAGTTCCTAAAAAGTTAGACTAGTTTACGCAGCCAAAGTGAATCAAGTTCTTCTTTTAAACTCAGACACACACACAAAAACAAAAACAAAAACAAAAACAAAACCAAGCCAAAACATACATACACCCAAACTTAAACTGGTCCTATAGTCACACCCCCAATACTGGGGCTTCAAGGCCTAAAGACCACACCTCTAAGTCAAGATGATAATGCCTGCTCTCCACTACAATTATTCATAGTATTTCCTTTCAGCATGAATTATCATTCTGTGATTTCATATCAGTATTTACAACCTTTCTGTGCATGTCATAATCCCCAGAAAAAGCTCCAAAGCATACAGTCACATATTTGCTATAGAAGTAAGTTGCTTGCCCTTTGTGGGAGATACGCTGTGTTATGAGCAGTGCATGTGCTACTATTGATACTACATGCCACAGGACCACTCTCTTCAAGGAAGCACAAATCAGTTCTTTTAATTTTATATCTTTCTCTCTCCCTTTTTTTTCTAGGTGGGTGAAAAACTACACAAAGCGCAAATAGATAACAAAGCTCTCCGAGATAGGCTGCTCTCACTCATCAAAGAGTACAAGTCAGTCACAAAGGAGGAAGATAAAGTGTTCTTGCAGAAACAGAAGATCTATGATGAGTATGTCTTTACTCCGCTTACCATAGCTATGGGCGCCTGCCTTGCTGTCCGAGTGGAGATTCCCCATCTAAACTCCTTTTAGCTTCCACCTCTGTTAAGAAGAGATTCCATATTTAACAATCAATAGGCACACCTCTAATCTGCCTCTGCAGAGCTAAGAAATAGTCTTCTCAACCAAATCAAGTGAAATCCAATAGAATTGAATTGATTATTAACACTTGTAAATCTGACTCCAGAAACAATAATTACTGTAAGGGACTTTTCACTGAGCTATAGTATCTACCCTTATCAAAAATCTGACTCAGCACATGTGTTTTCTTTCTCTGGCAGTTTTGCTACCTACAGTGACTCCGGAAGTACTCAAGGAAATCATTTCTCCTTCGCTACCTATTAGACTCCAGATAGTCACTCTACTCCTACTCTGTTCAGCCCTTGTTTTGGCCTATCTCTCAAATTGTCTCTTCTGCTTTTCCATCCCCAGTTCTACCTCCAATCCTTGACCCAACACCTTCCTATAACTACTATACAAACCTCTGCGAGACCAGAAAGGCATTCTGTATTATTTCATCCTGCATGCCTAGGACTTCATCCATTGCTGTGAAAGCAATCAATATTCACTGGTACCTTCTTCATGAGTATCACAAGTGGTATCTTTTTTTAAAAAAAAATGAAATTATCTAGGAAGAATCCCACTAGTATACCCAAAGGTACATCCCATGGAATATCATTGCTGTGCACACCCAGCCAATGTGAGGCTGGGCTTGTGTTCATTCTTGGAGCATTTAAGTTACAGAGCTGTGGCAATCATCTGATTGCACAGAAAAGCAGCTGTTACAATTCCTCCAGCAGGAATCATCCCCAGAGTAACACTAGAGTCATCACTAAAACAGTAAATTGTGTTGATGGTAAATGATCACAACACTAAAAACGTACTGTCGTTGTTGTGGCTTTTTGTCTTTAGCTCAGTCTCCATCATGAAATGCCATCGACTTGTGACCTTAACAGAAGTGTATTTTCTCTCAGCTGTAAAAGCTGGGAAGTTGCCATGATAGTGATGATATGAACATGTTTAGGTTCTAGTGAGGACCCTCTTCATGACTTATAAAGAGTTCTCTCTCTCTCTCTCTCTCTCTCTCTCTCTCTCATCTCCCTTTCTCCCTCCACCCCCTTTTCCTTCTCCTCTTCTCTTTTCTCTCCCTTTACATAGAAAGAGTGAGTTTTCTTCTCTCCTCTTTAAAGGGCACTGATAGCATAAGGACCCCACCCTCAAGATCTCACCCACACTAAATCACTTCCCAAAGGCCCCATGACAATCTGTGCCCCAAACATGATCAAATCCTTACCTACCTCTATGCATCATTCTTCATCATAGAAATATGTAACTGAGAGAACAGACATTACTGTGCTTTCTGCCTCACATTAGGATGGGTTTTGAAGGTGAGTCACTTAGAAAGGATGCTTCCTCTTTCACAGAAGTTCTCATCACTGTTAGGCCATTTAAATAAAACCATTAACTTCTCTGAGCTTCATTTCTCTGCTGTGTATCAGGACAAAAAAGAAATACCAACCATAAGACTTCTCACTGACCTGCATACTCAGTAGTGAGCTAATCCATTCTGCCAGTGAGAAAGGCATTGTAGCCCTCATTTTCTGAGATGCTGAAATGTATACTATCCATGGGTAAGGTCCCTTGTCCAAGGTCCCATTGAAGTTCAGACATTCAGCCTGTCCTCAAAGTTGATCTGACTGTGTTTCTCTCCTTCCTCAGAAAACCCTGATGAAGTTATAAATGAGGGAGGCACAGCCACTGGAGGCAGATGGAGTGCTAGAAAACTACCCGTGCTGTCTTGTGTTAATATTGAAGTTAGGGTTTATTCAGTAGCTTGAAAATTGTAAATTTTATGCAAGTTTCATGTGAAAATTTATATTAATCCACTGCTTGGACACAGATTTGTTCCTGCTTTTAATGGTTTATTTGGAAAATTATTCATAATCTAAGCTTCCCCAATTCCTTTAAAAAATTTAAAGATTTATTTATTTCATTGTATGTGTATAAATATTTTTATTGCATGCATAAATGGGTCCTATATGCATTCCTGGTGCCCATGGAGGATCCCTGGGAAGTGAAGTTATGGATAGTTTGGGTCCTGGGAATCAAATCCAGCTGGTCCTCTGCAGGAGCAAGTGCTCTTAACCATTGAACAATCTCTCCAGTCCTTAATTCCTTTAAAAAGAATTTATATGTGCAATAGTTTTTTGCACTGGGAAATCATTTTTCGGCCTATAGTGTTCAAGCCTGTGCATTCAGCCTCTAGCTCCTCATAATGATCATTCCAACCTTTGGTAAAATGACCGTCACTTCTTTTTTTCATGATAGAAATCAGAAACAGATTGCACTCATCAATCAGAAAGAAAACTTTCTGGCACAAAGAAAGCTTGACATCAGAAACATGGAGGATGGCTATGTGACCCTTGAGGACCTTCTTCAGTACGTTTGTGTCTTTGTCATTTTAAACCTTTGCTCTTCTCTGTGTTTATTTCTTTAACCTGGAACCATAAATCTATGCAGACATATAGTGTATGCAGGGAAGTGAGTTTATAATGAGCTCCCTCTGTTTCACAGTTCAGAAAGGTCATGGTCAATGTGTATGCTACCGAAGGCACAGACAGGTGCTCCAGAAGCTGGGTGGTAAGGGGATGCAACAGCGAAACTCAACAAAGAAAGAGAGAAGCAAAATTGAAAGAAGAAAAGGAAGAGATCACAACTAATGCCATTTGAGTTCAGAACAGCATTATATTTATATAATATATATATTATATATTTGAAAATTTATAGTCCCAACAACTTAGAAAATGAACAAACTGATACATTGTTTTCCATGAACACCTTCTATTTTCATAAAAAGTAAAGTCACTTTTTTTGTAGTCTGGAAGACTAGATTTTATATTACGAGGACTTGCTCTCCCAGAGGAACCCTTGTTTCATTCTTTTGTTTATACATTTTCGTTCTCTTTTCACAAAAGCTTCAATGGTAAATACACTCAGTTCTTCATGTAGTGTATGATAAAAGTGATACACAAATGCCAAAAGACAGTTTTGAAACCATATAGCTGAGAAATAAGAGTTCAGTGTTATTCAGCCAAAGCAATCTGATGTCAGAGCCTGTACCCTTGATTACTATCTGACTAGCATTCCTGTGTCTCTTCATTCATAGGCCATTGGCCTCAAAACTACATGCTTCATTATGTAAACCACTCTTTTTTTATTATGAATAAAGAAGTCACATTTTCTATCCTTGTATATCCTTAATCAAGGTCCCTTCCCCCTCCCACCACATCAAGTCATTCTTTTTTCTCCACATCTCTCCATCCCCCCAATGGGCAGGCGATCCCAAGGTCCCAATATTGCTTTTCTAGTGGCCTATACCATACCACATATGACCTACCAACATTAGGTCAACAGAATATAAGTAACTCAATACAGGGAAATGACAAGGCCAGCTTACACAATTTTCTAATGAATAATTTAAATGTTTTAGTCATAGATTGTTTTTAGATAGGATCTCACTCTGTAGCCCTGACTATCTTGAACTTACTATGTAGACGAGGTTGACCTCAAACTCACAAAGATCCATCCGCCTCTGCCTACTGAGTGCTGGGATTAAAGGAATGTGACACCACACACCCAGCCCTTTTGATTAGTTATTGCATGGTTCTTGCTTTGGACACCAAGAAGCTCTGAATCAAATGTTGTTTTGAACTTTGATATTTCATGTTATTTTTACCTTATTTTAAACTGGCTCAGATCATTTGTGGCACATGTTTTATATGTATAAGTCAACAAATGCAGTAAGGAGAGGTAAAATTGTGAAGAACCTTAGAAGTACAAAATAGAATATGAGATCATTTGAAGACTATGAAACATCGGCATTGGTTGTTTCTGGATGATTTACTTACATTTTGAATTCTGTAATTTGTATTTCTAGCCTTCCAAACATTATGTAACAATATGTTGAGTTTATGCTTCATTCATGAGTATTTCTGACTTTGAAAAGACACAAGTAGCATACTCCCTAAGTGGTCTTTGGTTTGTGTCTATGTATGAAGCCCTGGTGGGAGGAGGAGGATAGAAATAGGGGTCCTGCTGCCGGTGATGTAGTCTTTGCATTTCCTTTCAGTCTACAAGAAAATCTCACACCCTGAAGACCTTCCCTTAGTTCAAGAACTTGTCTTGTCTTTCCATGTTCTGTGCTATACAAAATCAGAACTGTCTAGAATGTAGAGTTCCTCAATAGTTTGTTGATCTTGACCTTCTCATAGCTCAGGGTGGTGGTCCCTTCACAGTGCCCGGGCAGCAAGCCTCCCAGCCTGTGATGTGGGAGGTTCTGACTTTCTATGCTTTTTTTCTGTATCTTTGCAAATGATCACTCCCTTTCCTTGGTAAAATCACATCTGGCCATCCACCTTCCTCCCTGTTTACCAGTAGCCTCCAGAGACCTCCTTCAATGCTTTTACACACACTCTTCTCCATTCCTAGAAAGTCAAGCTAAGGCTTGCAGAGCAGCTCAAACGCCCTTCTGTAAAACGGCCACTAAAACTTTCAATTGTTTTACTGTTAGCTGTACTCATTATAATAATTATGTTAAGACTTCCAAATGTATTTGACAAACTTCAAATACAAAATCTAAAATGTATATTTACTGTTTTTAGAGCAACAAAGGAAGTATATCGAAAACAAATAAAACTAATGGCTGACAATGTGGAAAGAGAAATGCAGAGAAGGTAATATAATGTGATGTGTGTATGTGTTATCAGCAGTATATGTAATCTAGAGTCCAATAAAATTACTTTTCTAAATTAAATTATATAAAGGCACTCAGATACAGATGTGTTTGTTAGATTGTGCTTCATTTTTGCATTGAAAATGGACAGAGTTTTCCATCTCAGCTGAGGGAAATCACCAGTATTGGTGCACCGTTTGCTGTCCACTCAGACTTCTGAGTCTTTACAGTAAGGGCAATATGAGGGACAATTACGAAGATCACAGACTTTCACATGGACCACTCTGTCTTAGTAGTTCTAAGCGTGGCTCAGTTAATCTCTTCTCATTGCCTCTATTCCTATAGAATTGGCAATGATAGTGGCCTCTTCCTTACAATTTGCTATGAATGTCAAAAAGATGATTCATCAAAAGTATGTAGAGCAAATATACCTAGTAAGCACTTACTAGCATATATTTTATTAGTATTGTTATTAATATTTGCGTTAATATTTAATTTATTAATATTATTTTCTTTATCATTAATGACAATTGATTAATTTATCAATATTAATATTTTTAAAAACTCAAATTGTACCTTTTTACCATTCTCCAAAGACATAGCTTTTTAAAAAAAAGTTTGAGAATCTAAAAATTTAAAGTTTCTCATTAGTATTTTGGGTGCTAATCCAAATTATTATTATTATTATTATTATTATTATTATTTCTGCCCATGCCCCTTCTTTCTTCACCTTCCCTGGAGTCTTCCTCACATCCATCCCCAACCTGAGAGAGGAGAGGAACCCAGCATGTTTTCCATACTGTGGGCATCAGAACAGCCCTTCATGAGGAACTGTAGACAGGCAGTGCTAAAGCGGCCAGCATCCTGCCTCCTCTCTTAGTTACTGGCCAGAGTGTACTTCACCCATGGCCCAAGCAACATGGCAAAATGGTATTCTGTCTTGTTTTGTTCTCTGTTGTGTAAGATGCTGTACCAATATAATGGTAATTCTATTTTGCTCTAATCTCTAGTGTTGTTACGCAGTGGAAAATAGCCTGTACAAAAAAAAGGCACGCACGTTGGCTAATTAAGATAAAGGTCACCATGAGAAGGATTTTAAGTCAAATTGAGCTTGCAGAAGCGAAGCGAGCTGAATTACTTGAAGAGGTAAGGAAAGCCCAAGCACTATGGTAGTCCTCACCACAGAAATCAGAGCACCCCTTCAATGTCTAAAGAAACCTTATTTTACTAAAGAATATTTTCCTTTCTTCTGACTTGATGGCTAATGTAAATACTATTTTTCTTTCTTTAGAAATCTGTTAATTTGGTGTATGTTAACTAGAGATGTTTAAATCTTTTTATTTTATTATATGTATGAATGGATGGATGGATGGATGGATGCATGGATGGATGGGTGGGTGGATGGATGCATGCATGGATGCATGGATGGATGGATGGATGGATGGATGGATGGATGGATGCTTGAGCATGTGCTCAAGTAGAGATCAGAGAACAGCTAAAAAGAATTGGTTTCCTCCCTCTTTTCTATTGGTCGCAGAAGTGAAACTCGGACCATCAGCCTTGATGGCAAGTGTAGCAGCAGAGAAGCAAGCTTGCCCAAGAGAGAGTGAGCAAATGAAGCATCAGTGCTGTCTAGGGTGTGTCTTTGAGGCATGAGAGTAGATCCTTGCTTCCCAATCATCCTTTATGGCTCCTTTGTCCAGCCACCGGCCGCTCCCCACACCTCTCATTCTCTGTATTGTTTAGATATCATTCGGTGGAAGACTAAACTTCTAAAGGAAAAAGGTCAAGGGTCATCCTCTCCAGCATTTTCTGAGAAATCCCACAGCTTATCAGGCAGTTTAATAAAACTAACCATGACAAGAGAAATGACAAATCTCCTTTCCGTCTACTTAGACAAAACAGAGAGAACAGGAGATCAAAGAATTTGTGGCTGAAATCGAGAAACTTAAACTGGAGTTAGAAAAAGAAGAAAATGAATTTACCAGAAGAGAAAAAAAGTTAATGCAGGAATTAAGCAAATATGAGGTAATTTTAATTTTGCATCTACGGATAACTTTGGAGGATTCTGTGAGGGAAAGGGAAATGATATTACATGTGATCATGATCATGTAAATGTAAAATAAACAAAGGCCAAGAATCTAATCTGCATCTCCTTCTTGTTCTGAAAACAAACAGAAATAGAATAATTTCTTTTTTTATTAAAACAAAACAAAACACTCACATATTTCAAATATTTCCAAGCAATAAGCAATGGGTGTCACTAGGAAGGATGGAGCAGTGTGGAAACCCAGTGGGGGTTGGCATGATGAAGACTGGGGGACACAAAGGAGTGAGTCTCAGAACACCTTCAAAATTTCCAAAAGCCAACCAGGGTAAGTCCAGGAATGAATGCTAGAGAAAGTGGACACAACAGACACCAGACACAGTCAGGCTTCCAGATGCCGTAGACGGCAGGCACCTCCCCCTGACACACACCCTCACACACATATACACACCCTCACACACATACACACTCACACACACACATACACACACACACACACACACACACACACACACACACACACACACACACACACACACACACACACACACACACACACACACACACACACACACACACAAAAACACAAACACACACACACACACACACACACACACACACACACACACACACACACAC
>PVIH01021572.1:0-29409 GCA_004025045.1 Sigmodon hispidus | reverse complement strand
TCCCATCAGTCTCTGGGTCACCTCCGCCTTCTACCTTTCTCATCTTAGACTAAGATGAAAAGATAAACTACAATTCCCATCAGTCTCTGGGTCACCTCCGCCTTCTACCTTTCTCATCTTAGACTAAGATGAAAAGATAAACTACAATTCCCATCAGTCTCTGGGTCACCTCCGCCTTCTACCTTTCTCATCTTAGACTGGGCCACTAGTGGCTTGGGAAACTCAGGGTCAAAACTTACCCTAACCTGGCTTATGACCCTCAACCAGCTGGCCATCTCTGGAGACCCAGTGAAGAGTCAGTCCTGTGCTAGGGATGTGGGAACACAGTGCACCCTTCCCAATGTCTGCGTCCCTGCACAAGGCAAACTCAACTCACAGCTGACATCATGGGCCTAATCACAGCAGGTTCGTGAATCTTCCGGGTCCTCTCCGCTCACCCACACTACCTGCCATTCCTAACTTCTGCCTTCTATTCAGAACAGGCTCCCTATGGATAGTTCACACATGCTCAGAATCCAGCCCATGCCACACCTTCCAGGCTGGCTCCAGTAGATGCCCTCTGCTCCTGGGACCTCTGACTCTGCCTCCCTACTCTGTCTTGGAGACTCACTGCCAGGGAAGGCCCAAAGGCCTGAGTCCCATCGGTTAGGAGCAGGCCTGGCATGGAGCTGAGGTCCTTCTGCTCTTAGGAGAAGCGAATGACAAGCTTCCTGGAACTCCCTGAGATACAGGGACCAGATACAGGGGAAGCACCTTTCACTGGCTGCTTTTTACTCACAGCCTCCTGCTCCGCCATCTTGGGCAACAGGCACTGCTGAGAGGAGCCGAGCCTGGCACTGCTTCTTCCCTGTCCTCAGGCCTGGTTCCCACCCTCTCCTGGCCCTGCCCTTTCCGTCTTAGGCTGAGTTACCACTGCCCTCAGGAACTCCAGGGGCAAACCTTTCCCTAACCTGGCTTATGATCCTCAACTGGCCGGCCATTGCTAGGGACACAGTGATGTGTCTTTACTCTTCCCTAGAGCGCAGCTCCCAGAATGACCAGGGCACAGATCTTGGCTCTTTACCAGCCTGTTACCTCCCACTGGGTGAGGACCTGAACCACACATATCCTGCCCAGCCTGAGGCACTCACACAACCATTTACCCCAAATGACAAGTCGTTGGGACGCACAGGCTTTCTAGATCTCCCTCCTTCAGTCCCCTGTCCTCACCCACGTCCCTTTTCGGGTCTCAGCCTTATCTATTCCCTTGGGACTCTCCCAGCTTTTCTCTCCCCGAGGTTTGTGGCCATATCTCCCATGATTCCACCAGTGCTCCCTTTGCATAGCAGCATCTCTGTGTGCCTGATACACAAACCTTTTCCCAAGTAACAGACCATAGAGAAGCTCACATGACTTTCTTACATTAAACCTTGCCAGGATTCTGGGGCACTGGAGACCAGGAAAAATCTAGAAAAGTCACCCTGGGGAGGAGTCAAGAGCTTAGCAAGGAAGGATGCCTTGGAGGCTACTCACTGAGATGGTCCACTGCTGGCTCTCCCAGAGAGCTTTGAGCAAGGAGAACACTCAGGGTGGCTCATGATTTGGGGTCCTGTGATCAGTCCTGTATCACTGGGAGACCAGTGGAAGACTGTGGCCCCTGAAGCCATCAGACTCTGACAAGGACACCAGGCAGCCCCTCCCTCACTTCTGGCAGCTGCCGCAGTTGGAAAATACAGATACATGCTTATCGGAGCTGCAACCCACTCAGCCTCTGTTCTTCTTATCCCAAGGAAATGAGATTTCAGTGCTCATTGAACCCATTCTTGCTAGAGAATTCCATTCTGATTGGACACCAGGAGCCACCCTCAAACAGCTCTTCTGCCTCCACACTCTGCTTACCAAGGTACGCACACAAAGCTAGCTGAGTCCTTTCAACATTTAAGGCACAGAGGCCTTGATGAGAAATCTACTCCTATGAGGCTCAGACAGTTACTCCTACCTGTTAATTCCATTACTCGGAGGCTGAGGCAGGAGGATCACCATGAATCCATAAGTTTGAGGCCAGTCTGTGTTACAGTGTGGGACCCTGTCCAAAAAAAAAAAAAAAAAAAAAATCTGCCTATGAACTCCAATTTCTATCCAGTCAAGATATGCCTGTCCCACAGAAGAGTCTGGATCTGAGGTTCAGAGCATCCCAGGCTAAGCAATCTGCTGGCTGAGACTCCATATACCTGTGCTGAGGGCTCTTCCCAAACTGGAAGGTGCCAGAAGGTCAGCATTTCAGTGAGTCAGGAGAAAAAGCACCCCTTATACAACAGACACAGCTCTGTAGGTCCATGGCTTGTCAAGTCACACGTCCACTTTCCTCTGGGTAAACACAGCCCAGCTCAGGGCCCAGGACACCCAGTTAAGCAAGCAGAACACTGGCTAGCTTCCCACCCCACTCACCTGTTGGAGCAGACAAGTATGCCACTGTGGGCGGTAGCCTGAAGGACGCATCCCTCCGCACCTGCAACACCAGCATGGCAACGGCGAAGGCCAGACTGGCTTCAGGGTCAGAGAAAGTGAGCTACTCAACAAGAGGGTGTGTGCACATGCATGTGAACACACACACCCGATGCATATCCCCTACAAAGATGTGTGTTTATACATCCATGTGCGTAAATTCCTAAGCACATCAATCTTCATGGATCTGAAATTCCTGTGTATATGTCAGTATGAACAGATGTGTGCATGTGAATGGGTCTCATGCCTGCTGCTTATGAGCCTGGGTGTGTACATGCTGGGTGGATGTGTCCCTCAGACTATGTAACCAAAACACCATGGCTCTGAGCACAAGCAAAATACTACCACATAAAATAAATACATTCCTTCTGAACCTTGACATATAGACTACATTTCCCAGCATCCCTAGCAATTAATTGAGTATGGCCCAATTGCTTGAGTATTAGACCCCATCCAGTCCTTTGTCCCTAACAGCCCCTGAGCTCCATTCTCCACACTAGGTGCCACAGATGGAAGAAATGTGGATTCCTGGAGTGCCTTCTGGGCAGAGCCCAGGGAGGGTACACCCGAGTGAGAAAGTTCTCTTGTATTAACCATTAAGAGTCAGTGCTTATCTGTTACAGGAACAAATGTCATGGTAACAAAATGCCATGGCATTCACATGACAGTGTAAGGAGAGGGTGGGAAGCAGTGCAGATGAAGACTCACGCGCCATTGTGGTAACGATTGGTACAAACATTGTGCCAACCTGCTGAGGCTGAGATGCTAAGGGACAGACAGTGTGAGGACAGGGCCCAGGACGGGCCGCTTTAACTTTCCTCTTGTGGCAACAGGCTATAACACAAACGTAAGCAAGACTGGCTGTCATGCTGCAGGGCAGAAGGAAAGACGACAACCTGACACGATTCCTCAGAGGTCAGAAGAACCCCTGATCCCGGTCCCCAAACAGGACTAAAGACTGAAGGGGCTCATGGGTAGGAGTGAGGGTCTTTTTCTGCCCAAGGGTCAGATTTAGGATTGGTCTCCCCACCTGCCATTTAAAGGGTCCCCAAGACTGTCATGGCTATGAAGAGGACCAGAGCAGAGAAACAAGGACTTGCGGGTGGATACCAGAGCTTAAGCGAGGGCTGTGGTGTGGCTGCCATGACTAAGCCTTGAAACTGCAGAGATGCACAAGCTGGTGTGGGATGTCTGCACTTACACACCGCCAAGGAGAACATGTCTCCTAAAACACACCTCTGAAAGGCCAAGAAGGAGAAGGATGGGGACCTTCTGCCCAGCAGGGCAGCAGCCTAATGCCTTCCCAGAGAGCAGAAGCAGGATTCACTGGAGACTCTGTTCTTACCACTGCAGGAGCAAAGCCTGCAGGCTTACCAAAGCATGGATTTCCTCCTCCGTGCCCAGGCATGTGTGCTATGTGCACGGACACAACCCTTAGCAACACCATGTGTTGCCTGGCTTCTTACCCTCACCTCTGTTTGCAGGTGGGAGTGGGCAAGATCTTGCTATATACTCTGGGTTTACCTTGAACTTGCAATCTTGCCTCCACTCTCCAAGCACTAGAATTAGAGGTGTTGACACTACACCCAACCTCTTTTCTTTTGTGAGAGAGCTTTTGTTGCAGGAGATACCTCTGCAGAACCACTGTATTTCAGGGGTGTGGTGGAAAAGTGAGATAAATGATCATTTCCGTTCATAGTCTCAAGACCAGCGGAGGCAAGTCTGAGTGGGTCAGAGTAAGCCACCATCCCCCACAAATAACCTCTTGGCATAAGACTCATCCTTGGAGTGGGGCAATTCTGAGACAGAAGGTAAAATGAAATAGATCCTTGGTGACCAGCCTTAAGCAAAACATTCTCTAGCTGGTCCCCAGATCTGTATGTGCCTCTTCATAGGGGTACAGTAAGGTGGTGGCTCCTGGCTGGCTCAGAAGCTCAGCTGTGGTCTCAAGACTGAGCTCCAGGTTTGGAGTGCAATGTAGGCTGGAAGAGCCTATCCAGGCCCAGCCCGTGGAAACCTCCCGCCTCTGACCCCTTGCTCATTCCAGCACCTTGAGACGTCATGAGTTAAAGACGACACAGCCACAGATGGTAGGAGACCAGTCTCTGAGTCATTACATGAACAGGTCCCATCAGTCAGAAAAACTGTTTATAACTCATGGAAACAAGACTACAGGTCTCTGTTAAACCTCGGAGGTTGTGGAGTGTCCATTATAGGAACTAATGTCACTCTGGAAGCTCTTAGGGATCTGGACACATGCCTCTGTCTGTGCATCTGACCAAATGTGTGCACCTGTGGGCTGAAGCCTGCTTATGCCTCGGAGGGGCTCATGCCTGGGCGGGTGACACTGAGGAGGGATGGGGGGGTAAATGCATGGCACTGGTGTTCATCTGGCATATGTGGATCTGTATACGTAAGAAGGTTTGCGTTTTCATGTGCGTATGTCTCTACAAAATTGGGTGACCCTGAGCATGTATGTGTGCCCTTATGGGTCTGAATGGCTGTGTGCATACCTCTGGGGATGAACACACAGCAGACATGGTTCTGGATTGAGTCTGAGTGCACACATGCCTTACAGGTCTACAGGTGTGTGATCATCTGTGTGCCATGACAAGGTATCACTGAGCACACAAATACACCTGTGTGGTATATTTGCGTGTGTGTGTGTGTGTGTGTGTGTGTGTGTGTGTGTGTGTGTTTGCATGTGTACGTGTATGGATGTGCTTCTCAAGCTTCCTTCTCTTGAAGACAGTGTGGAGGGGTGCAGGTCTATGAGGCTGAACAAATGTGTGTATATGTATAACTTCTGAGATCTGAGCACGCATGCCCCCTCTGACAACATCTACCCAAGCTCCTTTGGTCTCAGAACATATTCACACCTCAGTGTGTAAAGGCTCTTTCTGTGGGGACAAACATGTAGGTCCATGAGTACCTCCCTCCACAGATGGACATATGCATTTTGGTGAGTACACATGGGCATGACACCTGTGCCCACAGACATGAGGGGCACTTCTGTGGATACATGTATGTGCACACTTCCATGAGTGTGAGCAAATTGTATTTATGCCTGAACACAAATGTTGTGCCTGTGGTTAGGAAACACATGAGCATCTGGAAGTCTGAACATATATGTGGGACTGTGGTCTGTACACATATGTGAGCATGTGTTACACAGGTGCCTCAGTCCACAGATAATATGCCTTTATGAGCTGAGCATAGATGTATAACCCTGAGTTCAAGGACATGTCAAAAGGCATGTACCTCTGTGACTCTGAGCACAGGTGAGCATACACACAAAGATCTGAATACACAGTGCTTTCCTGGAGTATATGATGTATGAGGTTTTCAGGCTCAGACATGTCTGTGTGCAACAGATGTAAGCGTGTGAGAGCAGCCTCTGTGGGCTTAAGCATGTGTTTCCACACAGCCCTGAGTGTAACCTGAGTGAGTTTAAGGCTCACAGTGCTGAGTGTGGGTGCCTTTGGGGGGATGAGCAGGTGAGGCTAGGCATCTCTAGGTGTTCAGGAAGCTCTAAGAATGCACATGAGACACTCAGTGGTTCTGGTACACAGCATGCTTCATGGGACTGTGCACACTGTACAGCTTTGTGTTTCTCTGGACTTCTCAGAGGTGTACACGGGTTTCAGGGCATCTGAGCACACATATAACTCTTTGGGTCTAAGCATCTATGTGCCACTACTGATCTGGGTGTAAATGGCATGCCCTTTACATGGTGTGTGTACAAGTGGGGGGAGGGGTTTACATGTGTCTGTGTAGCAATATGTGAGCTTCCAGGAAACGTGTGATTGTGTATACATGGGTGTATGTGTGTGTGCCCCTGGTCAGAACACATGCATATGCATATAGAAATATGCCTCTGTGGATATAAATCATTGTGTTCTTTCTGTGTCCCATGGGTACAAAGTCCACACAGTCCTACATGGCTCAGGCTGGAAATATACTGTGTGGGCCAGGACAGCTGGGCCAGCAGGGGTGGTGTGTCATATTACCAACTGTAGGTGTGTGTCCCTTAAAGGAACTCCCACTAGGGAAAATTTCAACAATACTTTGTGTGACTGAACCTCCATACTTGAGAGAAATAAGGTGCTAAATGACAAATGACAGACTCACTAAGCAGGAATGAAGACAGGACCTGGGGGCTGTGGAGGGGCTGGAGTGAATGGAAGAGATGGGGGGGTGGACAGGCCAAACAGGGACCATCCCAGGGCCCACATGCCCACCCAGGGGTGAAGATCTGGAAGTGGGGAGATATCACCCTAGGGTCAGGCCCTGGGCAGCCTGTCACTAACCAGGCTCCTGGTACTCTGCTAGCTTCCTTATTCTGGAGATTCCAAGTAGACTCTAACTGGAGAGGCCAGGATGGGGCAGGAACATGGTCCAGGCCAGCCTGGGCACCCAGAAGTCATCTTGATCCCTGACTGGCTTCCCATGGGGAGATGAGTACAGGAAAGATTTCAGAGCTATGAATTAGCACGATGTAGGTGAGCTGCTCTGGGCACTCTGAGGTCCACTCCGCCCTGACTCCAGGGCTGATTTTCAAAGCTGGCGCCAGACACCAGCCCTGCCTATTCCCAGTCTCCAGTCTTTCTTCACCTCCGTTACCTTCCTCTCAGATGTGGCTCTTCTTTACAGAAGAATGGCACAGTGCTCAGTGATCTCTGGGAGCCCTGGCTTGGGGACAGCTGACCCACACACTTCCGGTCCACCTCACCCTCTTATTCTAGCAAAAGCTGAAATAGCTCAGGATACCAGAGAGCACTAAAGGTCATGCCCAGGCCTCTAGAGTGACTCTGGGCTTGGACATCAGACCCTCCTCAGTATGGCTCTGATTAGCCTGGTGTGTGTGTGTGTGTGTGTGTGTGTGTGTGTGTGTGTGTGAGAGAGAGAGAGAGAGAGAGAGAGAGAGAGAGAGAGAGAGAGAGAGAGTGAGAGAGACAGACAGACAGACAGACAGACAGAGAGATCTGTGTGGTGTGCTGGGGTTCTGCAGAGTTGAAGGAGAACAGACACCTGTCATCACAGAGTTTGTGTCCCAGGATGAAGGGTGAGGCTACACCCCTTCCCCATGGCACAGCCCTAACCCAGAGTTCTCACAGGTCACTCCTTGCAGCCATTTATGGCAAACTGGCTGTAGAAATCCCCAGCCACCGTCTATAGCTTTGATGGACTAGGCAGTGCTGAGAGGCACTGTGGGCAGACTCTGCCTCCCACCCAAAGCAATAGTGGGTCTGCAGTGTAAAGAGATGGGTGGTTGGCTCCCAGCAGAGGGGCCTCCTGCAGAGGACAGCATCTGTTCTCATCAGCACAGGCCCTGAGCGGTGGACAGAGAGGTCTTTTCTGCCCAGAAGCTGGCACCTCCCATAAGTGCCCCTGGTGCAGGACCACAGAACAAACCCACTCAGCTCTGGACTGCTGAAGATGAGAGGGATAGTGGGAAGGACATCAGTCTGTGGGTTTGGGGTCTCCACTCCTAGTCTGTGACCAGGACCCCAAGGCTCCACTATCTATGATTCTACCCTATCTACCCACACTTTAACGGGGTGGCTGCCCTCAGCTTCAGTGTCTCTTCTGGAGCTGGCAGGCTCTCCAGACCCCTGATCCCAGGTCAGATTCACAGCCTCTCTCCATCCCTGAATGCATCTGCCCCAGCCTTGCTGACACAGCCCAGGTGCCACCATGGCAAGGTAATGGAGAGAGGTCTCTGGGAAGTCAAGCATGAGACGTGGGCGTCCCCTCCACTCCTGCGGGTTCATCTGGGCTGTAGCCAAGGCCTGTGTTCCCTAACTAGGAGCTCCCGTTTGCCATATCCAGTCTTTCTCCAGTCCTGACGTCAGCCTCTAGTACTCACTCCCAGAAGAGCGGCCCGGCAACCACTAGGCCACCCCACCTTCACGCTCTCAACCAGCATGCAAAGCTGTCCTTGCATCACCATCACTCAGGAAGCCCTTCCCTACAGCCGTGCTCAAGCTAAGATCTCCCCCCCAGGGCGACTGCACGGGTGACCTAAGGGGCACCTCCACCTAGTGCACTGCCAGAAACAGAGGTTGGTTCCATGTAACAACTGCCTTCCTTGGCCTGGCAACCTGGGGACCTTTTCAAGAACACCCCAGATAAGTCCCTGAGGCTGAGCAGGAGGTCAAGGGAGTGCCAACAAAGACCTCTATGAGTGGCCAAGAGAGTGCCAGTCTTCAGGGCTGATGGGAGTTGTAGTTCTGGGCCTGAGGGCTGATGGGAGTTGTAGTTCTGAGCCTGAGGGCTGATGGGAGTTGTAGTTTTCCCACCTCCATTTCAGGACTAATGGGAGTTACAGTTCCTCATGTTTCTATATCTCTCCTTTCTCCTAGCTCCTCTTGGCTCCCCACCCCTAGGAGTCCAGGCTAAAGACTTCACTGTCTTCGAGAATGGGACACCAAAAGGTATCTTGTCAGAGGACATGTGAGGGACCTGGGGTCTTCTAAGTTACAAAGGGACTGCAGGAGAGAGCTAAAGCCTGCAGCACACCCTGGGCTGGGGCCAGGTGGCAGACAGTCGCCCCCCTCCCCAGCATCGTCGGAAGGGGCCCGGGGCAGGGGAGGGGGGAAAGGCACTCACCAGTACTAGGCTCACACTCCTCCAGGTCCTCGTCATCACTTGGACACTCAGCTGAGGCCACCAGGAGGTCATCTGTGTTCTGGGGGAATAGGAGGAGGAGCAGGAGAAGAGAAGGTTCAAGGGGGTGAGCGGATCTCACAGCTGTGGTGTCCCAGACAAGAGACCCAAGGCCAAGCCCAGTCTCATCATGTGTTGAGTGACTTGGCCTCTCAAGCTCCCGTTCCCATGTTAACGGATACATACAGAGCCAGCCTCGTGGTCCCCATGGCCCTCAAAGATCAGACAACCGTGTTGAGCCCTTTACGCTGGAGAGCCAGAGAATGGGTTTCAGGGTGCATACCAGGGGTCCAGGGTGCCTGGGGCAGGGGCAAGGTGTATGGAAGAAGCCAGGCACAGAGGGAGGGGTCCGTAGACAGGAGGGAACAGAGTCTGGAGGGTCACCCATCCCGTTTCTCCACCCCATCACCTCTCATCTCTCCCAACCCCCTTCCACAGAGAGAACCAGGCTCTGCACAATAATTAGGGCTATGGTTGCCATGACAACAGGAGTCGACTTTGTCAGCATTTTCTCTCTCCTGATTGCAAAGAAAGAGGATCCCTGAGATGAGCGAGCCTGAGGGGGAGGGGAGGTCCAGGGGGGCTAGGAAAGAGAGCCAAAGTCCAAGGAGGAAGAGAGGCTGACAGAGCCAAGGTGGAGGCCATGGATGCCAACCAAGGTGGAAGGTACCATCCTGCTTCTCCTAGATTCCACTTCAGACCCAACATCTCTTGCCCAAGAACAAAGTCATGGGCTCCTTGACTCTTTTCTTTTCTCTCTGGGGCTGTCCAGTCTCCTTCCCTCACGGCTGGTCTGCCTACCCTCGTCTACTCAGATGAGATGTGATTTGAAAGACTTGGGTGGGCAGGTAACTACCCCAGACCTTCCTCTAGGGCTCCCCACTTCCTAGAGAAAAGGCCCTGGGCATTCAGATCTCCCAGATTTCTGGGCACTAAAGACAAAGAGGGAGCCTTATAGCTTGTCTGTCTCTCCCAGTCAGCCTAGCCCTCAGACAGAATGGCAAGAAAGAAGAGCCTGGAACCCAGAAAGCCCAGCCCCAAGAGAAGCTGAAGACAGACTGGATTGGGGGAGACATGTCCTCATGGACACCCCAAGATTCTTCTTGACCTGTAGGCTCAACAGCCAAGGTAGTGATACTTGGGGAGAAAGACAGAAGCACTGTGGAGCTGAGGTGGCCCAGCTAGGTCACTGTGATGGGTACAAGCTCTCCATAACCAGTACTCAGCACAGGCCTCGGTGCCACTTAGGGACCCTAGCTGCTGGGCAGTCACATACACCCAGAAAACCAGGCCTGCCTACTCTACTATTCCTTAAGGCTTTGACTTCTTAGTGTGGTCCTCCCTTTAGACTCCAACCAGATCCAGGGAGCCCCTGAGATGGCAGATGAGAGTGTGTGCAGATAAATCACAGGGAGCTTGCACCACCATTCAGAACACACACTCAGAGCCCAGCAAATTGAGGTGACTGGAGCTCACTCCAAGTCGCATGCAGAAGATCTGTGAAGGTGAGGAACTTGCAGTCATGACCTCTGACCCAACAGAGACTCCAGCATAGGGAGAGGCTGCTCCTCTGGAGAGGGGCTGCCCACCCTTGGAGATGGCATGTCCACATCTCAGCCCAAGATGCCACCATCCAACTCCAGTTGGCTCATGAGCTCTGGCATGGTTACCTTTTCACTATTCCCTCAGTTTCCATCCAGACTTCCCCTCTCCTGGGTAGGGTTTATGGGCTTCTCCAGCCAACTGCCCTCAACTCCGGACCCCCTAAAAACAGTGGTCACCCCCATATGGTCGATATCATGTGAAGGCTTCCTTTCTCTAAACCATGACCGCAAGGTAAGAAAGCACTATCTCCGGAATCACCCACTTTCAAAGCCCCTTGGATCTTCTCAGGTTCAGAAGGGGTCTCACCTGGGTGGTGCTGTCCCTCATTGTGGGGGAGCGGCCCCGGCGAGTGGTGGTGGTGGCCATGGTGGTGGTGGTCTCCATGATGGTGGTGGCCATGTCAGCCAGCAGGGTGGTGGCAGTCGTCTCCGCACTGAGCAGCACGGATGGCCCCTCCCCTACTAGGCGTAGGTGCCCTTCGGTCCGCACGTTAGGGTCGCTCTCGGCGGCCAGCGCCAGTACCTTGAGCCCATTGTAGTAGAGGCCGGACACCTGGCCCTGGAAGGGGCGGCCCTGATCCCGGCCCCCAATCTTGATGGCAGCCTGGCTGTTGAAGATGGTCAGCTGGCGTCCTGAGGGTTGGGGAGGGGAGGGGAGGGGAGGGGCAGAAGAGGAAAGGCAGGCAGTCCAGGTGGGTCAGAAAGGGATGGGAGAGTGGTGAGCAAGCGGGGACAGTGGAAGCCGGGAGGAAGCCAGCACGTGGATGGGGGAGGGATGGGGAAGAGGCAGACAACCAAGGGAAAGTCCTTGTTAGCCAGAGCCCCTAGCCCGGCCATGTGGGACCCCCACAGGAGAGGGCCGCCAGGGCACACATGGGCTGGGAAAGGGAGCCTGCTCACCCGTTCCTACCATGCACATGCCTCTCCTGTCCCCTTTCTGACTCCACCCTGGGGCTAGTACCCTCAGCCTCTACTTCCATCCCGTCTTCTCCCATTGCTTTCCCAAGCATCCCACCCAATGTCCAGCCCCAAGCCATGGTGTCCTCCACAGAGGCAGGAGGGAGTCCTGCCAGGCCAAGGAGGAGTTGGTGAGTGTGCGCAGAGGAAGCAGCAAAATGAGGGACAGATAATGTGGGTCTTCTCTGGACTAATTCCACTCCTAATCACCCTATGGTGGCTGGTCAGCTTCTCCTGCCCTGCTGAGGCCCAGCCACCGCCCTGAGAGCAGGCCCTGTGAACACAGCCCTTCCCGAGTGTGGACGTGCAAGCCCAGGTAAGGAAAATGTTAAAGGGACCTTGCTTCGCTCACTGACAGCCAATATAACTGCTCCAGCTCCAACCTGGCCCTGCACTGGGCATGTTATGTGCCTCTGAATGGCCCCTGTGGGGCGCTTGGCTGCTTGCTTTGGTTTTAGTGGACCTGGGGGGTCAGTTTAACCCTCTGAGTTTGTTGTTTTGCTTTGGTTTTTTTAGAAAAGATATTTATTATTTTTAAGGTTAGATTTAACTTTGGTTTTGATGTTATTGGGGAGGGGGCAGATAGAGTATGATTTTGCCCCGCTCTCCCGTGGACCTTTAGCTGCTTGCATTTAAGACCTGCCTTAGCCCTTGTTAGCCTCAGGTTAGTGCCTCGTTAGAGATCTGGTTTAGAGTTAGAAACCTGTGAGCCCTGCCCCCAAGCCTGGGCTGAGACAGTCCAACGTGTGACCCATACTCTCTCTAGAAACATAGGCTCTTCAGGACTCCCAAACATCTGTCCAGCCAAGGACGTGTCACCACTGTGTCTCCACGGGCCCCTTACTCAGAATCTCCTCCACAACAAGGAGGAGAATGTCCTCCTACCACTTCGGGCTCAAGTGAAGATGCCCCGTGTGGCAACCATGCTTCCTCACATATGACTGAGTCCCGTCCACAGAGGTGGGGGGCTGCTTCGTAAGAATTACAAGACAAACAAAGGAGAAAAAGGTCCTAAGGGTCAGATGAGACCTCCATCAAACAGATACCTTCCTGGAAAGTCTGCTCAGAGCCTTTACTAATGCCCACGGGCTCTTCTAACAGGAGGAACCAATTCCATTTGACTACGGTCTCTACTATAAGGCCTCCCCTGGAACTGCTGCCGAGACGTGTTTTGGAAATGGAAAATGGAGCCATTCCATAAATATATGAATCTCAACAACTGACAATAAAATCCCCCCTCCAAGAACCCAGCCCTGCCCTAGGCTGTGTATTCCTTGTTCTTCTCGGGGTTAGGGTGAAGTGTGCTGAGCCAAGGAGGGTCAGTACTGGCCAAAAGACCACCCCAAAAGTGAGTTCCTCCTTCTCTTCATCTTCTAGAAGACTAAACAACGCCTTTAGAGAACTTGGGGTTGCCTCTGGTGGAGGCCTCTAACAGCTCTCCTAACCTCTAGGGGGTGGTTATCACAGTTTTCCCAGCCTCAGCCCAGGCTCCTCCCCTGGCCTCTCTGATTCTAGGAGGGCAGGATGGGTAAAGGAGAGGAAGCCATAGCCTCTGTGGCCCCTGCCCCCACCTGCTATAAATGCCTCAAAGGGTTAAAGTTCACCCCACTGGAGAGAGCAGCCCAGTGTGGCTGGGGCTGCAGGTTTTAGCGATGTTTGTTACAGTCCCTTTAACTTTTTTGTGGGTTTATCACATCTGGTTATCACTGTGTTTAGGCCCCATGGGTTCAGGGGCTGGAAGTTACATTGGGGGATTTTATTGGGAAGAGTCCCAGGACATTTAAAACATAATTATCATCTGGTTAAGTGGGGGTTTAACACTTCTGCTCCCCACTAGAGTTTAGCCTTAGAGGTACAGAGCTCGCCCCTCCTCCGAAGGGAATAATATGGCTGTGCCCTTGGCCCCCACCTTCCCCTGGTGACAAGATGCCTTTCCCCTCACATAGCATTTGCCACCCACCTAGGAGCCTCTTAGGGCTCTGCTCTATCTTCCTCAGCAGACCAGCAGACAGAAACAGCTAAGAATGAATCTCTAAGAGAACACGGCCTTCTCCTCATTCTCCCTAGTCTTCCTCAGCCTCCACTCCTCATGGGCCTGAGAGCGAGGCCTTAGAGGTCATTCAGTATGATGGAGGCTCCAGCTCTTCTTCCCTCAAGGCAGCCTTCCTGGGCCCTCTTCCCAGACCCTCCTACCTCCAGGTGCCCTATGGCCCTTCACTAAATCCTGAGGTGAACTTGGCCAGAGAGACCAGGCCCTCCAGCCTGTGTCCCCTCCTGCTGCGGATGCTATGGCTCACTCAGCACAAGCTAAGGTGCTTCCATCTTCTGAGGGTCAGTCCCTGTTCCCAAACCATCTCCCAGAAACAGACTAAGTACAGGGGCGGAAGGAAGCATCCTGCCGGACAATTGTCCCTCCACTAGGGGATGGGCTTGACAAGGGACCTAAGGGTGGAGGAGAGAGCTCTGCACCTTTAAGATCGCGTTTTAAGGTTAGTTAATGATTAATTATTAATTATTAATTCTGGTTAATTACCTTTGTCGAGCAGCCATTCATCAACTACCCGACCAAGCCGGTAGGGGATTCTCTGTCTAGCAATCGCCAGGCGCTCGTTATCAAAGTTTCCTTGGAAAAGTTTAGAGAGACAGTAGGTTTCTCAGGCAGCGTAGTCCAAAGGCTTTAGAAAGTTATTATGCAGTCCTCAGGAGACCCCAGCAAGCAGCCACATCCAACAAAGAAGGAAGGCAGGCACAGAGTACTGGGCCCCTCCTTCCCCAGGGGTCCCCTCCCTAGGCTCCGCCAGAGCCGGCCCCACCCTTGGGGGTGAGAGGAACCCAGAGGAGAGGGAGAAACCAAGAAAAGGAAGCAGAAAGGGAAAAGGAAACCGAAAACAATCCCCGTCCCCCGCAGCTGGAAGGTCCGAGGTTGAACAGGTTTATGGAGTCTGGCTGTTGAGGCTGAGGCCCCACTTCCTACACCATCCCAAAGAGGGGTGGTGGGGCGGGGGCGGGGCGTTTAGCAGGTTTAAGTTAGGGGGCGGTCCAGCTGGTTACTGCGTTTAGAGGGTGGTTTAGAAGTGGGAGGGATGGGTTAAGCAGGGTTTATGCAGCATTTAAGGGGGTGCCCAGCACACTCATTTCACTGAGCTTTAACACACTTCTCAAAGTCATTGCCAGCTCCCACATCTCCCGGACTCAGCTCCCAGCTGCCCCATCCCCGGCTCTCTCCTCCTGCGTCGCTGGTCCCGCCCACCATCCCCTTCCACCTCGGTCTCCTGTCCTCGCCCTGGACCTCCTCACTTCTCCCCCGCTCACCCGGCTCCCTCCATGGCTGGCTGCTGTGGCAGGGCAGGCCCGGGGATGCCCACAGGCAGTGGGGTGAAAGGCCATGGGGAGAGGGGAGCTAGGTGCTTAAACTTTCTCCTACCCTCATTAGCCTGCCCAGAGACCAGGGCCTGCAGCAGCCTGTGTGCCCTTCCCATGAACCTTCAGGAACACCTTCACGGACCTGCCCACCGGGATGCATGTGTGCATGGACCAATTGCTAGGTACCCAGGGGGCTCCGAGACTCTGCCTTCTCTACAGTTGAGGCCCTCACTGCTGCTGTCCACTGAGCCTCACTCAGGCCGAACCCCACTTTCTCCACAGCTCTCTTATCCCATCTCCTGCAGTTATCCATGGCCCCTCTGCTCCCTGGCCTGCCCTGGCTTTTACCTCGCCGTTTTCTCCATCTCAGTGCTGTTCTCAGGCCCTCTGTGCAAGGCCAAGTGCTTCACCCCTCTGCCCTTAGAACCAGCCCTGGCCCCAATTCTCTCCGTCATCTGCAGACCCTGCCAGCTCTTCTCCTTCAGACTCGCTCTCTTCCCCCACCCCCACCTCCCCTCGGTGTTAACCCCGCCCTTCTCCATTCTTGGCTCCCCATCTGGATGCCCACCTGTTCTCTCCATTCTGAAGCTCCTACCCCTGAGCCAAGAAAGGTAGGTGTGTGTGTGTATGTGTGTGTGTGTGTGTGTGTGTGTGTGTGTGTTGTGTAGGGGTACATGCACACCTATGTGGAAGGGGTTTGTCAATGTTTCTTTCAGTGTTTCTCCATGAGCATACCACAGTGGGCAGGGACATGGTTTCCTTTGAAAATATGGCCACTCCATTTATTTAAACTGCTCATGCTGGGATAAGGGTACTCTTTCTGTCTGCACCACATAACTACACCATCCTCAGGCAGGCCTGTATCTGCTTCTGAATAGCTCTCCAGACCATATACGCTTATGTTCATGTGTACAGGCAGGATGCCCCCTTCAGAACTCTGGGGCAATGAGACCTTGCCTTCCCTATAAACTGAAAGAGGCTATACAACTTGACACAGGTCATGTAAGTCTATCAGTAGGGATCCAGGATTAAATCTCAGGTTCCACTGAGTCAGAACCCACAGGCACTTTAATCTCAGTGCTCTAAAGGCAGACACAAGATCAAACCAGCTTGGTCTATATAGCGAGTTCTAAGCCAGGGCTACAGAGTGAGACCCCATCTCAAACAAACAAGAGCGACAGGTATGGGACACTCTCACTGCTGTACAGGCCTACAGAACTGTTCAGTGCACACAGGCAGAAACTGGGCTCTCATGAAACCCAGATTTAGCTGAGTGTGGTGGCACACCCCTTTAATCCCAACACTCAGGAGGCACTCTGAGATCCAGGACAGTAGGGTCTACATAGTGCATTCCAGGACTATGTAGAGAGAGCCTGCCCCCAAAAAAAGGATTAAAAGATATCCAGATTTGCAAGCAAAGGATGCCAGACAGCCTATCCCTATATCTAACCAGGGGTCTTGCAGAGGACAGCAAACAACATGCCTCCCTCCTAGCCTCTGGCCATAAATTCTTCATGACCTGTCCAGTACAGTCCAATGTCCTCACTATTACAAAGAACTGTACCTGTTCCCCTGAAACAAAGTGAACTCTGATGCCCAAGGCTATCAGGGTCTGCTTGTGTGTAGGAGAATAGAAGTACAGTCAGGCCTGTGTAGGAGAATTAGCATGCCTGACCCCACCCACACATGTCCAAGGCTCTGGGGTAGACTAGCACCCTCTATAGAACCATCTTCTTGTGAATCCATCTTGCCTTCTAAATGTCTGAGAGCATCTGAGTATCAGACTGACCTACGGGTATGTCAGCCTGTTTATTAGGAGGATGTGGGAGCTCTTATCTTAAGGAAAACTCATGGCACTTGGGTGTAAGCCTTCCCAACTGTGAGTTCTGAGCCTGTCTGTATTGGTTCCTGTGTCTCAGCATGATTGAGTCCTGCTCATGGTCTGTCACTCTGGCTAGGAGCAATGAAGGTCATAGGTGGTCATCCTGCTGCTCAGTGGGGTCCTATGTGACAGGCAGAAGGCACCCACGGCTCTGGGTCTCTGTTCTTTCCCCCCTCCCTCGGGCCCTCCCCCACCCTGCCTTGGTCTGCCTCTCACAGGGCTCTGTCCACCTCTTCTCTCCCTAGCTGAGTCTATGTCAGCATCTCCTCATCTCTGCATCAATCCTGAGGCTGCTTCCATCTCTGCAGATGTCTCTGTGAGTATTTCCAGAACCCTCCATCACTCCTCTGGCTTCCTCTCACCCTGAGGTTCCCTCCTGTGCTTCCTATCCCCCCTCAAGGCCTCACCCCCTCCCTCTCCTGGGTTCCTGAGACCTTGCTTTGTCCTTGACCACCACAGCTGTAGCCCTAGGAAAGAAATCTCTTGGTGTCAGACCATCACCGACCCTGGTACCTTCTGTGTTGCCAGTGATGGCTATTGAAGGTGTCTGATCCTACTTGGAACTCTGTCTTTTCTCTGTCCTTTCCACCCTGACCCTTACTGCAGGAAACACTTGGATCTCATCTCTCTGCATCTCTAAACTATCTCTCCAGGATCTACAAAGGCTAATATGGGCCCTTGACTTTGGGTCTTTGGCTGGTTCTGTTTTTAGGAACAGCTCTGCCTCCTGTCGAGATGTATTCATGTAACTCGTGAATCTCTCTACTGGGCTTCTGAATGGGTCTCACCATTTTCACCCTGCCATTCCTTCCTAGAGTCGCCCTTTCCTTAATTGGCATCAGACATTCCCCAGTCCTGCCCTCCTTCATCTTCTCTGCCCAGGGTCTCAAACTGACATTGCAACCTCATCCACCAAATAATATCCTCCCCCAAATCACCAGCTCACCTCTGGACCCTGAGGGGCTCTACCTTTTCTTAGCCGTGGCCCCACCTGGGTTGCACCCAATCTTTTCCATAGCCATGCCCATTCCCTTAGCTGGAAGGCTCTCCACTTAGCCAGACCCCACAGCATTCCAGTCAGAGGCTGCAGACCCCGCCCTGCCCCAGCCTGTTGCCAGTGTACCTCCTCTTCGGACCTGGGCCACCTACCTGCTGGGTACCGTTCGTTGACTGGCCAGCTGTCCACCTGCAGAGTGGCATTGCCACCACTACGAGTAAACCGCACCACGTGATATTTGCCGTCACTCACAATGGCGTTAGGCTCATCAATGGTAATGTCGTCTGTGCCAACATTAAAAATCACCCCAACAGTGCCCTGGTCCTGGGGATGAGGAGATGGAGGTCAGCAATAGGGAGGAAGAAAATATCTATTCCTGTAAAATTCTACCTGAAATTTCCCAAAGTCCTCTCTCAGCAGCCTTTCACAGGTTTTATAAAGTACCTCCTCAGGTCTCAATGACCCAAGGCAGTGGGCAGTTTTATCTGCTAGCATATGCAGGCAACAGAGTGCCCTGGAGGCCTATCAATTGAGGACTACCACCTAGGACTGTGGAACCAATCAGGGAGCCCTACTGACTAATCACCTCTGTCTCTTGCCCTCAGGTTCATCCAGAATATTCAGAAATTTTACTGGATACCTAGGCTATGTAAGGGGCCCTAGAGTCCAGATGAGGATAACCAGAAGCTGGAGGCCTCCCCAGGGCATCACAACAGGAGTGTTCACAGCCTCGGGTACCAGGCTAATCCCCAGACTGTACAGCTTCCTAAACTTGACCTCTGGAAGGGGGTGAGGGGCAAGCAGAGAGAAGAGAGCTGTAGAGCTATGCCAGCTTTATTAAAGGAGGGTCTTGGGGTACTGGGGAGGGATTGGGGGATTTTGGGAGCAGGCAGAAGACAGGTACATATGAGGACCTGCAGAAAGAAAGCAAAGAGCATGCAGCCTTAGGAACCAGGCCCAGAGAACCCTGAAGAGGCCACCTGGGGGTCCAATCACAAATAATCTGCCCAGTGATGCTGAGGTAAGAGGAGGAGTTTGCTAAACCCTCAAAACACACAAGTAGCCTTGAGGAAACTTGTAGTGTCACATTTTATCCAGGAAGTAACCAAGGCCTTAGGAATGTCTCAGTCTCAGGTCACAAGAGGGGACCCAGCATTTGAATCCCAACTGTCTCACCTCCAAAACCAGTGCCTTACTCACCCAGAGCTGAGGGGCAGAGCATGAGAGTTGCTAAGGCTATCTTGCCTCAGGACCAAGGTGTCCCACCAAGCCAGGAAAGCCCACTAAGCCCAAAGCTAACCCTGTTCTATTCCCCTATACCTCCCCGAAGCCTTCACGAATGCAGCAGTAGTCAGCCCCGCCTTCCTCCCACACAGGGCAGACACAAGTCTCTTTTGGGCCCCTGGATGACTCTCAGTGATCCAGTCTAGTATTCAAACACTCTGAAAGACTCCCAGTCCAGCCTGAGCAAGAAAAACTTTTAGTTGTTAACTGCATCTAAAGAAAGCTGGAATCAAGGGGCCAGGGGTTGAGGAGACTCAAACAGGTTAGGGTTAGGTTGAGGGTAAGGATGAAACTGAAGACCAGGGTGTGGAGATATGGTCCCCATAACTATCTATTTCCCACTTATGGGGTCCAGTCCTTCCCATCCTAAGATCCATAACAAGCCATACACACCTGTATGCACACTCATGTGCATGCACACAGTCATCCACCTCCAAGGAGGTAAATCAAGGAAACTGAGGAGCCTTGCCTAACAGTCTTAGCAAGCCCCACCCATGCACCACCCACAGACTGACAACATCCCCAGGGAGACGCGATCATCATCTGCTCCCTACACAGGCAAGGGAACAGCCAAGCCTCCCCGTTACTATTGTTAGTAATGATACCACCCAGAATAGTATCAGCCCCTTGGATGTCTCTGAGGGTTTCTCGCTCTCCAAGGGCTCCACCGGGGCACTGATAATGGTCAAAGGTGCTAGCAGGCTGGGAGCTGGACCAGCAGAGGACTGGCTAGGAGGGCTGGAAGGCAGGACACCTGGGTTTCCTAGGAGGCAGCCAAGCTTGGAGCTGTGCACTCCGGGGGAGAGCAGCTCCCAGAGCTGCTCCGTAGTGAAGTCAGTTGTCACTTCTGTTAAAGTCATTAATTCCTAATTCCCCAATTACCTCATTAGGCGGCGGTGGGGAGAACGCGGCCGCTCCTACAGCAAATAATTATGGGAGTCAAAATTAATTTGGCAAAGTGGAGCGACGCTTTATTAGAAACGTCAAATTGCTTTTCTCTTATTTTGCTGCCGCCTCCCCATTCTCTGAGATCTGCTAACGACGCTGTGCTGGGAGCTGATGTGTCACTGGGGGAGGTGGGGACTTGGGGGCTGCCCCCAAGGGGCTTTGGACCCATCTGCTCCCAGACTCCCCCTCAGTGTCAGTTTCTCTCGGGACCTCCACCCATATCCTCCCCCACCCTCTGCAGCACCCAGGCCTAGCTCCCTTCCTCACAGCTCTGCACCAGGAGAACCTTGAAGGAAAGAAAAAGGACATCTCTCCTCAGACTTTCTGCCCTTCCTGTTCCAGAGGAAACATCAATCCCTAACCCTGCACGCACACACGCTGCCCAAGTGGCTAGTCACAGGTGACCAGGATGCCGAATAGCCTCTAAGTGCAGTGAGCACATTACACACGTCATCTAATTAAGCCTCTGCCCTCTCAGTGGGCTACACACCCAGGAGGCCAAGGTTCAGGGCCCTGCAGTGACTTGTAGAGCAAAGAAAGAGTTCAAATTCCCACCATCAACTCACGCCACACCTCACAGGACAGAAAAGAGGGGATGGCTCAGAAAGAGTACAAGGACACGCGTTGACACCCTGCCACACAGACAGGAGACCAAAACCACAACAAAGTCCACTCTTTGCAGAAACATAGGTGCACAGCCACATTCGGCCGGGGACCACTGACCCAGGGTCTCCCTGGGTCATCTCTGACTCATGGCCATCTCTCCTGTCACAACTGCCACGCGACCACCAGTACCCTGCTGCCCACTGCTGCCACGCAGAACTTCAAGCCTCTTCCCCAAGCCCGGCCTCTGTCTCACCCTCTGTATTCCCTCCATGTCCTTCCCACCCCGGGACCTCGGCTGTCATTTGGCTGCTAGCAGCCATGGTTACAGGATTCCATCCCATGGGTCTTCTCCCTTGACAACTCAGTGTTGAGGGGGTGCACACCTCCACCTGAAGAGCTGTTGTTTGGGAGGGGTCGGGTGAGGAGCCTTCTCCTCTGCCCTTCTCTCAGCTCCCCACACAGAGCCTGACCAGCCTCTTCTACCCTCTTGGCTCAGGGCTCTGGCCAGGGCCAACACTGGGATGCAGGCAGAGTGAGAGAGAAAGGGGCCTCATAGAGACGAAAGCTGATGTCAGGAAGGGGTGGGAGAGGCTAAGCTCAGAAATAAAATCCGACAAGGTCAGAGGTCACAGGGAAGGGTGTGGGACAGGCCAGAGGTCACAGGGAAGGGTGTGGGGACAGGCCAGAGGTCACAGGGAAGGGTGTGGGGCAGGTCAGAGGTCACAGGGAAGGGTGTGGGACAGGTCAGAGGTCACAGGGAAGGGTGTGGGGCAGGTCAGAGGTCACAGGGAAGGGTGTGGGGCAGGTCAGAGGTCACAGGGAAGGGTATGGGGCAGGGTCAGCGGTCACAGGGAAGGATGCAGGGTATACAAAGAGAAAGGAAGAGGGATAAACTGCTCAACCAAGAGATCAGTAAGGAATAAACTGGAGCAGAATCTGTGGGAAAGACTGGTCAAGGGTCTGTTGGGAATGCAAAGGTCATGGCAACAGGTCACAGGACGGTAAAGGCCAGGGCAGGATCCCAAGTCAAGACAAAGAGGCAGAGATGGCTGTTGGTGGGCAAGGGGGTGCAAGGGGGAAGACAGGGTCAGTTAGGACACAGTGAGCAGAGGCAGCAGACACCCTAAAGTAAGGACATTTTGGAAGGCTACAACAGCAGGTTTCTGGACCGCTCACAGACACCTCAGGGGACTGGAAGACGCAGTTGGTCTGCACATCAAATGGGTGACTCTTGAGTGACTGGGAGGAAACTAAATCTCAAAAGAACTTCAAAAACTGAGGGAATGGGACCTTGAATGTTCCCCACAGGGACAGATATGAGGTGACTTCCTGAGGAGATTTGTAGTGAGAGTGCAGGGTTGGGGCCGGGCCCAGTCCTTACAATGTGCAGCTGCAGGTAATCGCCAAGGCCGGAGGCGCTGTCCACTCGCACCAGCACAGCACTCCGCTGGTGGGTGCTGAAGCCTACAGCCAGACGGTCCATCCTCGTGCTGGGCCGGTCATTAGGGGGCCACGTGTAGGTGATGAGTGCTCCCCCCTTCCCAAAGATGTATGTGGTCCCGGCTGTAGAGAGAAGGAAATGAAGAAGAAATGTCAGTGGGTCCTTGTGGTTGGATGGGGGCTGAGACACCAGGGGTAGGGTACAAGCTTCAGCTATGAAGCCCACAGACGCCTCCAACCCTGTAATTCCAGATGCCCAGGTGAGAGCCTGTGCATGTACATGTATACAGACCGATGTAGCTGCCTCATCAAGAACCCTAGCTTTAGTTACAACAATACAGGTAACACAGCAAGAGAGAGGCCCCAAAAGACCCAGACAGCAAGAATGCCCTGTCCAGGAAGAACCTGGGGCCAGCTTTTGACCAGCTCATTCTCCCAAGTGCTTCTTTGGGACTGGAGCCAAGCAGCAACGAGGCAATAGGGAGCCTCAAGCGATGGCGGGAAGATGAGCAGGGCTGTGGGCAGCTGTGAGTCATGGCTCATCTCTGGCACCTAGCCAATGCCTGCCCCTTAGTCCTCTCCAGGCCCCCTGGGAATCCTTCTGCTTTGTCCCTGAAGTGAAGGTACCTGGGTACCAAAGCCCAGAGGCCTGGAGTCCTGCCCAGAAAGGAGGGGGCAAACATGGGGGTTGGGGAGGGTTGACAGCCAGAGGAGGAAGGGGACAGAGAGACAGATGGACAGAGAAGGACAGAGAGTGGTGTAGGTAAGAGAGGCAGGAGAGGGAGCCTGAGATATAGGCTCCCTCTCCCAGCCCTCCCCCACCCCACCCTCTCCTCTTCTCCCTCTCCTCTTCGCCATCCGGCTGCCGGGGGCGGGTGTGAGGTCCCTAACGATCTCAGCCCCAAAATAAACCCCATTAGTAGCCATGTTCCCTCCTGCGGCTGACTGAGCTCCCTGGGGGTGGAGGTGGGAATGGGGGGGGCTGGTCACCCAGTTTCCGGGAAGGGAGCCTTGTCTCAAAGGTCTGGAAGGCTAGACTCTTGGGCCTGCAGAAAGGGAACAGGGGAAGACTCATCTCGCATTCTTTAGGACATAAACAAAATGTGAGATTCATAAAGTGCTTGGCTTGATTAAATTATTAGCTACTAAGGGCTCGGCTCAAGACACTTCTTGGGTTGGGGAAGGGGGCTCAAGGAAAGACTTAGCCAGCCAGAAAGAGAATGTAGACGGGGCCTGAGGGCAGAAGCCTTGAGCAGACCAGTAGAGAACACAGAGGGCAGAACTCTGGACTTGGAGAAACAGGGACCTCGGATCTCTCACCCAGTAGCCAGGTGAAAAGGATCCATCCTAGGGAACTCTAGGCCCCGATAGGAGAAGGGACTTCCTCGTGCCTTGGGGAAGGTGCTCACGGACTGGGGACGGCTGGCAATGAAAGCCTGCATGCAGTCTGAGTGTCAGAGGTCATAAGAGCAGTGCTGGAGAAAGGGTCAGTCCCCTGCTGTCCCCAGAGCACTTACCTTGCCTCCTACCTCCTGGACAGAGTACAAATTGGGAAGGGACCCCAGGGCAGGGCAGACAGGAAAAACCACAAGGATGTCTAAAATGGGCATCTTTTTTGCAGACTGTAGTTTGGAAAGCACCCGGCAGACGGAGGGAAGCCAGCTCTGCCCCTACAGGCTTAGATGGCCTCACCACAGGGCCTAGAGGCACAGTGGAGAAGGCTGGGCCTTTGGGGTGAGTTCCAAATTTAGAGAGCCAGTTCCAGTGAGGGGTGTACAGTGAACATCACCTCTATATTCAGTGCAGGTTAGCTGCCTGCCTAGAAAGGCTGGGCCTGGAGGCCAGAGCCAAGCAGCTATGCCTCAGCCAGTACAGTCTCTCAGCTCCCAACACTGCAGCACTCCAGAAAATCGGCTGTTTCTATGACAACCATAATACCCAGGGTCCTCCCTCTACCCTCTACTCACAAGCCGCAGGTAGAATTTTAGGGGTGGGGTTGGGGAGCAGAAAGGCTGACCTTCTTCTACACACTTCCTGACCCCTGGGCTGTAGGGTCTCCCAGGGAGAGGAGGATTTCATTGGGTTTCTTGGTTCTCTCACACCAGGGAAGAAACACTAGACTCATATTTGCGTGGAGTCTGCCCCCAAACCTGCCAGGCCTAAGGAGGAGGCCCTTCCTGCGGGCTTTCCCACACAGCATGCTCATCACCATGGACAGCGCCGACAGCACCCAGAACAATTGCAAGCCAGCTGCCGGGTTAGACATGGTTAGACATGGAAGCCGGAGAGATCTGAGATGCATGTCCACAACCCAAGTCCCAGGCTTTACAAACAGACACAGCTCCAAGTGACGCACACCTAGACCCTACACCCACGCGCGGGCGACGACGCACCCGACTGCACACAAAGCCCCAGCCCGGAGAGGCAGAGCCCACCGCAGGAGTCGCGGCAGCCAGGGAAACATGGCGGTAAACGCACAAAGACAGGCCTCCGCGGCGGCCAAGGGCAGGACCGGCGAGGTGTGGATGGGCGCCTGCGCCCCAGCCCTCCTACTCCCCAGCCCCGGCCTCCCCCAGGATTTATGATCCAGCTGTTCTCACACTGCAGACAGTTTACTGTGCTGGGCGGACCTGTTAAAGCCGAAGGGCGTTTATTACACTATGGGGGAAGCAGGTTGGAGAGACACTTCTTGGGTAGAAGACGGAAAGAAGGATGGTTTATTGGGCTGGGGGCTGCAGTAATTACCCCAGGGAGATATTTCTCTCCATAGAACCACGGATTCCTCACGGGCGGGGACAGAGGGCTTGGTTTAAAGAAGAGGACGAGTGCAGGAGGCGGGGCTTCTGCTAAGTCCCGCCCCTCCGGCCACGCTCGGGAGGCGTTTCCCGCAGCTCAACCAGGCAAGCAAACTCCCTGGCCCTGCTCCGGACTCCCCCAGGAAGGCAAGGCAGCCTTAATGCCCAGAACAACACTCCACAGCTACAACTCTTGACAACATCCAGAAAAGATTTAAGAAGCAAAGGGGCTTAAAGCAAACCCCCGTGTTGACCAAGGCTGGGGTAGACCAGTTGTTCTTTTGCACACTGGGAAATAGGGTGCTGACTGTGTATAGCATGCTGACCAGTCCTACATCGCTGAGGTTCACCATGGCAAGAGACTTTCTAATCAGACATAATATGTCACAGGCCCACGATTAACACCTTCTACCAGCATCCAACACAGTTTCCTCAATGCGTCCTAGATCCAAAAACTCAGAGCCTAGTACTGATCATACAGTCAACAGCACACACACTCACACGGAGGGGGCCTACATTCTAGTAATAAAACAACCAACCATTAACAATGGTTAGGGAACCCAGGCTCACAGAGGCTTTGCCATGTAAAAACCACCCAAACAGGCAGGGCCCAGGACTAAAAGTACATGTGTATCTGCTCTGCCTGCCAGTGCCCAGTAACATCAGAAGCTGTAACAAAAGTCTTCTGGAAGATCAAGAATGGTCAGGGGCTCCTGCATAACCCAGAAAAGCCCATATCTTAGGCATTTTCTGTCACCAACAAATCTTCCCAGGGGGACCACTACAGCCAGGAGGTGGGGCTTCTGCACAGGCCCAGACCCCTACACACCTCCTCAACTCCTAACTCCATTCTTAACCGTACACCATAGGTCAGAGATCCAAGTTGACATACTCATCTCCAGAATCAGCACACATGATAGTCCCCTTTATGCTGGAAGCTACTAACTCAGAATTGAGCTGGGGTGGGGTCATCCTTTCCTGGCTCCTGAAGGAGCTAGAAAGAGACTGAGAAGTCATCAAGGATTCAGTAACCAGGGTTGGGACAAAGGAGTCCACAACCAGAAATGTTATCTCCTCCATTTCCAGCCCCAGGTGTGCCGGTCACCCCATACCCCACAGCGACATCGGGTGCAGAAGTGTCAATGGTGTTTGGCAGGTGGGTTGGGACATTATGTAATAAAGTGGTTGGGGGATGGGAGGGAAAGGGGGGAAGCAGTGAGGAAAAGCAGGGAGGGACTCAGGAGAGGAGCAGAGAAGCAGGTGTCCATGAAGGGACATGGCCTCACACTAGGGAACCTTGGAGCAGAAGGAAACCTGGCTGGCCTCCAGCCCAGAGAGGAGTCCCAAGGGAAGCTGGCTCTGTCATCTCCCCCACAGTTAAGGTGAGCAGAGATGGGGTCAGTCACGACAGATTGCTTCCTCCTCTTCCAGCTTTCCTCAGCCCTTCCTACTTGAATCCTTCAAGCCTCTCCTCACAGCCTCCATCAGTGTCCCAGGCTGCCCTCCGTCTCATCCTCTCCTCCCTTCTACCCTGAGAAGATACCTCCAAGGCAATGCTCAGACCAACATAATATAGTTCTGCCAGATCCCCGTTATCTTGGCCTGTGTCCCTGTAGCATCAGGGGCTGTGACAAGAACCTTCTGGGAGATCTAGAACTGTAGAGGGGTAAAGCATCCTGCACGATCCTGTTCCCTCCCCTGCCTGGCTCCTGCTCCTTGCCAGTTCCTGGGTCCTGCTCCCCATCTGTCCATCATCCTGAGGCAGCACTTGTCTCTTGTACTCCCCTTTCATGTCCACCCCTCCATTGCACCTACCCCCTTTCCTGTCTCACCATCTATCCCTCACATCGTTGCCTAGAAGGACCACGTTCTGACTGAGAGTCTTTGGAAGCAACCCTGAGCCTGAGGAGAGCCAGAAGAGAAAGAACAATGAGGAGAGCATGGCAAAGGAAGAGGGCAGCAGCTGTGGTCAAGGAGCATGGTGTAGGGTGAGGATGTGGGAGAAGAGAGACTGGGGGTACTGCCTGAGACACAGAGAGTGTCTGTCTGAAGAGACTGCTCCTGGGGAGTGGAGGAAACGAAGTAGTGGTAGATGGGGGGGGGACCGGATATGACATGAGACACAGAGATCAGGAAGCTTCTTGCAAGCACAGAACAATTGTGGGAAAGGAGGCAGTGAAGAGATGGGAGGCAGTGTGGGTCATGGATGGGACAGGACAACAATGTGGGTTAGGGATGATGGAGGGATGGAGAATGGAGCTGAACATGAAAGATGACAGAGAGTGAGAAATGAAGGGTGATGAGATGAAGGATGACACACACAGAGGGAGAGCAGATGAAAACAGGGGAGGACCAGAGTGCCCAGGTGACGGGGGCAGACATGGAGAGCAGTGTCCACAAGGGAAGTTATTAGGGCTTCAGAAACGGGAAGAGCCGGAAGGCTGAGAAGGGTCCAAGACGAAAGGTCATGAAGGTGTGGAGATGGGGGCTGCGGGGAACAACAAGAAAGGGAGAGACAGACATGGATGTGATTAACTGGAGGACAGGTGCAGAGAGATGGGCGCTGGGGTGCAGGGCAGAGCAGGGCAGTGGTGAGTGAACCAAAATGGGAGGTGGTGGGGTCTCTGGGATGGGAGGTGACTGAGGCTCTAAGATGGAATGGGGGGGACACAAAAGCAATGGGAGCTCTGGCAGAGACATATGTGGCAGGTGTGGCAGGAAATGGGGCATCAGCATAGATGTCCTAGAGCACAATGATGGGAAGTGACAGGTCCAAAGAGTCTGGGGGACAGAGATGGGAGGTGACAGGTACAGAGCCGGGAAGAGATGGCCTACTGGGAATCCTGGGGGAAGGGTCTCAGAGATGAAGGAAGGAAGGTCTGAGAGTAGACATGGGAAAGTGTGGAAATGAGAAGAGATGAGAGCTGGAGTGGAAAGCAATGGGGTCCGTTAGGAAGGAAGGGGAAGGGCTTGGACACAGAAGGTTATGAGGGACTGAGTGTCGGTGACAAGGAGTGGATGGGTACAGGGCTGATACAAGAGATGGGGGCACAGGGCCACTAGGCTCCAGAGGTGACATGCTGAGGGTCACAAGCAGAGGCAGAGCAAAGATGAAGGATAAGGGTAAGGAGGTACCAAAGATGGAGGGGCTGAAGGGGGTACAGATGATGGAGCATTAGACCGAGGAGATTGTTTGAGAGGTGGTGGAAGGCCGTAAAGGATGGGAAGAGACAAGGTTACCAGGTAGGCAGAATGGAAGAGAGGAGCCATGGGAAGGCAGAGGCGAAGGTAAGACAGACGTGAACAGAGCATGGAGGTGAAGGGAAGCGAGGTTCAAGGAGGGCGCCCAGAAAGGATGAAAGGACAGACAGGCGACGGGGCTCTGGGAGAGGAAGAGGCTAGCCCAGCTCCGGAGAGAAGGGGGTGCAGGTGAAGCTGGGAAACAGTGAGGTTGACAGGGGTGAGGGTGAGCAGGAGGAATGGAGAGATGGAGGTGAGGGTGGGGCTGGCCCGATAGGAACTGAAGACGGGAGGTGAAGGGGCTCCACCGCAAAGCCCATCTCCGCGAGCGCACAGTCGGGGTGCGGCCCTCGGGGCTCCCGGGGCCTGGGCGGTGCACCGGAGACCCCCGAGCCAGTCCTCTGGCGTCTGGGCGCCACTTACCGTGCCCGCTGCGGGTGAGGAAGGGCATGCGGTTGATGGCGATGGGCACCGTGCCGTGCTTGCTGTGGAAGTGGTGGACGTGGTGGGTGGTGCTGAGGCTGGATGAGACCCTGGCCCCCTCGGTCGCCCCCAGCAGCAGCAGCAACCCCAGCAGAAGCGGCAGCAACGGCGGCGGCGGCGGTGGCGGCGGCGGCAGGGGCCCGGCCAGGGCGGGGGGGCGGCGCGGGCACCCCCCCTGCCCGCTTCCCCCGGGGGGCATCTCGGCCCGGGGGCGGCCACCTCACAGCCCCATGGCCGGGGGCGGGGACGCGGGGCTGCGCGGCCTCGCGAAGCCCCCCTCCGGCTGCTAGCTCCGGGAGGGGGGTAGGGGTAAAGCGAAGGAAAAGCAGACCCGGAGCCTCTGTCCGGAGCCAAGCAAATCAACTGGATCCCGCCAGGGAATCCGGGGTGCGCGCAGCGGGAAGGCCAAGGTCCGGGGTGCCTGGGTCCATCGCGAGCGGCTAGGGGTCCCCCCTTAGGTTGAGGCCGGGCCGGCGCAGAGAACCGTCAGCGGCCAGCGGGTGGGGGCATGGTGCTGGGGAGAGGACGGCAGGGAAATCCTGCAGAAAAACCCAGCAGGCGGGAGATGGGGTGCGCAGAAGGAACGGAGGCCGGGCTCCCCTGAAATCGCGAGCACCGCGGAACCGACCCGGTGCCGCTGCCGCCCGATGGAGGCCA
>PVIH01021571.1:0-29388 GCA_004025045.1 Sigmodon hispidus | reverse complement strand
ATAGGTTTTTGGGTTAATGTCTGGATCCTCAATTCTATTCCATTGGTCCACAAGTCTGTTTTTATGCCAGTACCAGGCTGTTTTTATTACTGTAGCTCTATAGTATAACTTGAAGTCAGGGATGGTGATACCTCCTGAGGTTCTTTTGTTGAGTAAAATTGTTTTGGCAATCCTGGCTTTCCTGTTATTCCAAATGAAACTGAGTATTGTTCTTTCAAGGTCCAAAAAATATTGTGTTGGGATTTTGATGGGCAGTGCATTGAATCTGTAGAGTGCCTTTGGTAGAATTGGCATTTTTACTATGTTAATCCTACCTATCCAGGAACATGGGAGAGCTTTCCTTTTTCTGATATCCTCTTCAATTTCTTTCTTCAGTGATTTAAAATTTTTGTCAAATAGGTCTGTTACTTCTTTGGTTATAGTTACTCCAAGGTATTTAATACTATTTGCAGCTATTATGAAGGGTAATGTTTCCCTTATTTCTTTTTCAGCTCATCCATATTTAGTGTATAGAAGGGCTACTGAGTTCTTGGAGTTAATCTTGTATCCTGCTACATTGCTGAAAGTGTTTATCAGCTGTAGCAGTTCCTTGGAAGAATTTTGTGGGTCACTTATGTATACAATCATATCATCTGCAAATAGAGATAGCTTCACTTCTTTTTTCCAATTTGTATCCCCTTAATCTCTTTTTGTTCCCTTATTGCTTTAGCTAAAACTTTGAGAACTATATTGAATAGATAAGGGGAGAGGGGACATGCTTGTCTAGTTCCTGATTTTAGTGGGATTGCTTTGATCTCTAAGATATATAAAGAGCTGAAGAATCTAGATCCCAAAACCTTGAATAACCCATTCAAAAAATGGGGTACAGATCTAAAAAGGGAATTCTCAGCAGAGGAACTACGAATGGCTGAAAGGCACCTGAAAAGGTGTTCATCATCTTTAGCCATCAGAGAAATGCAAATCAAAACATTTTTGAGATACCACCTAACTCCTGTTAGATTGGCTAAGATAAAAGGCACTGATGACAGCCTATGTTGGAGAGGATGTGGAGCAAGGGGAACACTCCTCCATTGTTGGTGTGAATGTAAGCTTGTTCAGCCACTTTGGAACGCAATATGGCAGTTTCTCAAAAAATTGAGAATCAATCTCTCCAAGGACCCAGCAATACCACTTCTGGGTGTATATCCTAAAGATGCACAGTCACACACTAAAGGTATTAGCTCAACTATGTTCGTAGCAACATTATTTGTAATAGCAAGAACCTGGAAACAACCTAGATGTCCCTCAACTGAAGAATGGATTAACAAAGTGTGGTACATCTACACAATGGAATACTACTCAGCAGTAAGAAAAAATGATATCCTAAAATTTGTAGGCAAATGGATGGATTTGGAGAATATCCTCCTTAGCAAGGTATCACAAACTCAGAAAGATAAGCATGGGATGTACTCACTCATTTGTGGTCTATAAACAAACAAACAAGAAAAAAGGTCAAGCATGCCCAAGGTGCAAACCACAACCAATGAACAGCGTGGGATCAGAAACACCCTGGACTGACCCTTCGGATCCCACTCCAACTATAGGAACACCTGACTCACTCTTGAGCGAGGGGGGACAAAACTGAATTTGCCACGAGTGGAGACTGAACTAAGCATTATTGAGTCAGTGGGACCATAGGACTGTCTGCTGCCTGCCCAATGAGGGAATGGGGAATTTTGGAGAAGAAAAAATGACCTGATGTGGTGAGGGTTGGAAGGGACCTTGAATAAGGATTTACAGGGATTGGAAAAAAAAAATTCAGAGGGAAAGCTGAACACAATGTAAATATATGTGTAGCAATCTTATTTGCATTATCACCCTTGATAAGTCATGCTTATGATTTTTATCTTCTTTATAGTTATTGTTAACTTATGAGCATTTTAAATTCATTTTACTATTTTTCTTGATAAATACAAAATAAATAAAAAATAAAAATAAAAAATAGTTGAAAAACAGCAAATATATTATGCTAAAACATTTTTGATTTTGTAACTAAAAGAAAGACACTTTCTTATATAGAGTCTCAATACTATCCACAAGAAAAGCTTGAGTGTTGTTGAAAGATAAAATGTAAATCAAAAAGCCTTAAAAATCTAAGAAGCAAAGTCAAAAAAAAAAATAATTCTGACTATGACAGTGCTATAGATGGCATTACACACAGGAAATAGTTCCACATAGTTTTTTTTTTATGACTTTCTATTTGCACATACTTTGTATTTAAGTCTTTTTTTAATGGCTGATTTCTTTTTATTTGATTGGTGCATATTCATTGTACACAGCACTGAGTTGCATAGATATTTGTTCATACAGGAATGTAATATATTTTGGCCATACTCTCTGTTTGCTCCCTCATTAGTCCCCTTTGCTCTTGGAGACAGTTTGCTTCTTGTTTTTTGTTATATGGCTATATGAATTCACATAAAGTCTAAGAACTACACATTAAAAATGTAACATTTGCTGTTTAGATCTAAGTTGACTCACTTTTCTGGTTATCCCCAATTACATGCATTTTCTTTCTTACAAACAACATAATTTCCTTGTTCTTTGTGGCTGTGTGTATATATACCACATTTAGTCTAGTTCTCTCTGATGGAGACCACATACATTTGGAATAGAAGCTGGCTGAGTTATAATGTGTCTTTGTGTGTGTGTGTGTGTGTGTGTGTGTATGTCTGTGTGTGTGTATCCTTGTGCGTGTGTGAGAGAGAGATAAAGAGAAAGAAAAGTTACTTCATATTGCTTTTTAAAATTATTAAGTTAACAAAAGGAAGAATACATAGTTACTATAGAGCCAGAAAACACAAGTAACCAAAATTATTTCAAAAGACAAATAATTTAAAGTACCAGGCCACATAATATTATACTGAATTTAGGACACTAGGAAGAAATTCATTTGGGTCATATAATACATGTTAAGCACAATATAATAATTTAACAATATCTAGTATTTTAATGAATTGAAGAATTAGAGGATGTTAAAATTGGAATAAAATAAATGTCCATTTATGATATTTGTAAACATAGAAATGCCTGATATTGCAAGTTGAAATTGAATTTCTTGGTTAAAAAAAGACATAAAATGGTTCTAAATTATTTAATCTTATTGCAACTTTAAGACAATTCAATCTCCATTATCTGAAAAAAATTAAAGAATCAAAACACAAAAGAGCAAAGACTTGTTCTCAGCATATGCTTGTTTTTAAAAAATCTGTTTCTGATAATTATTTCTAATTACAATATTTATTCAAGGTAATAAAATTAAATTTTTATTCCATATAATCATTATATTAGTACCCATACAGGTTTAAGATAAAAGTGCTCAAAAGACTTGAAAAAATTTTTATCTCTGTTTTAGAATTAAATATGCAAATCTTGTTTCACTTGGTCTCCAGGATTCTATAATCTCTGCCATTTTGTGACATTTTGAAAATAGTACACCAAGCAGAAAAGGCATTTTCTGCCCTTTAGAAAACAAAGGCACAAAAACACTTTTGTTTCCAAGGCTGAACAAATAACTTGAAATGGATTAATTCCATGCTAAAAGAGGCCAATACATCATAAGTTATAAAATGCTCATTTGAGAGTTTTTGTATAGTATACTTTTATGGCAGTATTGTTTATATGTATGTATATACTCTTAAACATCAATAAAACTAAGGTAGATCTGAACAGAAAAATATTTATACATGAAAAATCTTTTTCTCAATGTCCAAAAAGGGGAAGTACATGGCAGGCTTCATGGTGGAAGCAGAATTTAAAAACTCTTTCTCCCTTGTATCTCAATGCATAATCTAAGAAGTATGATAGTATAGTAAATAAAAGAGCACAAGATGCTTATTTTGAATTTGATATGTGCTGTGTTTATTTTATACTCATTTCTCTAAACAAACAGATCTGGGCAGTATTTCTGCATCATATATAGAAGTTTGATAAATCGAGATAATATATTTGAAACACTCAGATACAAATGTTATTTTTGCTACTTTCACGTTTTTGCACTTTAGAAAACAATTTTGATAACAATTACAGTGATATTTAATATAATATTTTAACTGCTCAATTGTAATATTCAGATCAGAATCTTTTTTCATGTGTTAAGAACTAAACTTAGCTATTGTGCTGATTTGAATGAGATTAGCTCCCATAGGCTTATATAGTTGAATGTTTACTTACCACCAGAGTATAGATTTGTTTGATAATGATTTGAAGAATTAGGAGGGATGGCCTGCTTGGAGTATATGTGGGCTTACTAAAGGAAATGTTTAAATTAGATGGGTGTTGAGTTTTCCAAAGTTAATTTCATGTCCATTTTTCTTCTTACTTTCTGAATGATGTCTTGAAGACAAGAATGTAGAGCTCTCAGTCACTTCTCTAGAAACATACCTGCATGCTTGTTACCACATTACTCACCATGATAATTAAAGACTAACACTCTAAAACTCTATGCAATCCCCTAATTATTTTTTCTCTTTATATTGTCTTGTTCACAGTGTCTCATTATAACAATAGAACAAATCTAAGACAAAATTTGATATAAGTCATGAAGTATTACAGAGATAGATCATGATGTTTTTTCAGAGTAATTAAGAAGACTTCAGAACATTTTATTTGAAAAGTATTCAAATCTTTTGAAATGGGCTTGATGGAACATCCTGGTAAAATCAATGACAAGAATAGTGCTGAGGGTGCTTTCACTATGTTTGCTCAATTCAAGAGCTTCCAGAGCAGAAGAATATCAGCAAGATGCCTAGAGACCATTTTTTGTAATATTTTAGCAAATAAATAATATTCTCAAATTTAGACATTCTCCATATAATCTGCCTAAGACTAAATAGAAAACTTTTCAATTAATGTTTTGGCATAGGGGTTTTCTTTTTTTTTTTTTTAACTTTATTTTATTTATTTGCCTTGGTGTTTGCCTGGAACTGGAACTACAGACAGTTGTTAGCTGCCATGTGGGTGCTGGGAATCGAACCCGGGTCCTCTGGAAGAGCAGACGGTGCTCTTAACCGCTGAGCCATCTCTCCAGCCCCCTTTTTTTTTTTTTTTTTTTTTTTTTTGGCATAGGGGTTTTCAAGAAAGCCTAGTATTGATTGTGTTAAATGGGTTTTAATGATCACTGTTATGAAGTTCTCCATTGAAGTGGGACAAAAAAGCACCCAAAAACAAGATATAAACCATACAGTTAGAGAAGAAAGGGTACGGAAAGAAATGCAATTTTATAGCCAAGTCCTGTGCTTAAATACATAAAAAAAAGCTTAAATGAGAAGGGAATAATTAGAAATGTTATTTATCCTACAGCCTGTGAAAGAAAAGGCCACAGAAATTTCATAAGCCAAAATAATATTGGAAAGTTTATGCAAATGCAATTGAGAAAGGGCTCTAGTTCTAGCCTCATGCACATGGTTGCGATTTTATCAAGAAATATACAGAAATGGGGTTTTGGAAAATTTCTCTGAAAATTAATGAAAGAAATGGAGACCAAATGTGAGGAAAAGTAGTCCCTTCATGAAGGCCATTGTGAGAACCTGTGAAGGGGAAGCCTGGATTTCTACAAGCTCCAAGATATTTCAAATTCCATAATTGGGAGATATTTGCAAACAAAAGCTCCAAACTGGGTGTGGAAACACCTGAAGAGAGGGAAGTGTGTTACATTCAACAAAGTTGAAATGACCGGGAAATCGGAAGAACACTTTGACATCAGACTTGGAGATGCAGAATTTGAAAATTACTTTTCAAGGTTTTGGTCTTCGTTTGATATGATATTTCCCCACCATTTCTCATTTGCTGTCTTTTGAAAGAGAAAAGTTCATGCTGTATGCTGAAATTATGAGATCTGCTTTTCAATTTTAATTTTATATGGGTTTCAGTTAAGATCTAGCCGTGAGTACCAGAAGAAACTTTGCACTCTTAAACTTTGTGGAGGCTGTGAAAATCTACGTAATCTTTAAAGTTAGACTAAATTCATTTTGCATTATGATAAGGCTACAATGCTATGGGATCAGTTAATAGAATGTGGTGCTTTGAATGAGAATGATCTCTATACTCTAATATATCATAATGAATAGTTACCAGGAAATGGAAGTGTTTATGAAGAATTAGGAGATGTGATCTTATTGAGGTGTAGTCTTGCTGGAGAAACCATATCACCAGTGGCGGCCATTGAGGTTTCAAAATATCATACCAGGCCCAATCTTCTCTCTTTTCTCTCTCTTTTTTCTTCTTCTTTATTCTCCTCCTCCTCTGCTTTTTATTCGTCTTCTTCCCATTTCTCTTTTTCTTTCTTCCCTCTTTCTCTCCCTCTTTCGTTCCCACCCATCCTCCCTCCCCCCCCTCTACATATATATATATATGTGTGTGTGTGTGTGTGTGTGTGTGTGTGTGTGTGTGTGTGTGTTAGGATGTAGAGGTCTCAGTTACTTCTTTTATACTTCTCTTATACTGCATGCCTTCCACCTCACCCCCTATTATGATGATAACTGATAATAAATTGACTTCTAAAACTATAGGCAAGCTCCCAATTAAATGTTTAATTTCTAAGTTAACTTGTTAATACTATTTATTCATAGTAATAGAAGAGTTATTAATACAGATATTAAATATGTACAGTGTATTCAGGGCTTGATTCTCAGTGTTATTTGCCCATTTCTAACAGTCTACATCTTAGCAGGTAATGTATGTGCCAGGGTACTAGAAATTGCTTTTGTACTTTTTACTTTCCTCACTCATATTTACAAAGTTGGTGGTTCTAAAATTTCGAACAGGACTTAACTTTAATTTGTGCTTCACCATGGCTCAAGTCTCTTAAATCACAGAACTTTCTCACAAGCTTGCATCCAAGTCATAGCATAATTTTTGAGTTCCTATTCATTCTTTCATTCTTTACTCTGAAGAGTGACATCTCTTGGGTCTTGCATGTAGAAACATGCAAGTTTCAGGTCCATTTAAGTAATTTTTCTTTAAGTTTTCTTATTTTCATTCTTCCCTGCCAACATGTCAATAAACAAATTACAGTATGCAGTTCAACTTTTTTCAAACATCTACTTTCATAAAAAATTGAAAATTTGCAATTTGAAACTACCTTTCCTGTTTTTTTTTGTTTTTGCGAACATGTGATTTTCATTGAAACTAAATTTTCCTTTTCTCTCAAGCTTACAATCTCACTGAAAAGGGCTGATATCCTTCTTAAATGTTTTGTCTATTGATGAGATTAGAAAATTTTTTTCCAACTTCAAATATATAAATTCATTTGTTCTGAATATTTCTGTGTTGTTGTACTGTGTGTTTATTGGGGGAATATGTGTATTTGTACATGTGTGTACATTTCCACATGTGTAGGCCATTAATCAATGTCAGATGTTTGTTCTAGTGCTTCTCCACTTTATTATTAAAATGATAAAGTTCCTTATTGAATTGATTATCTGAGACTGACTGTCCAATTAGCTCCAGTGATTTGTATTTCCCAATACCAACAGAACAGTGTTATAGATGCATGCCACTTTCCCGACTTTCAAAATGGGTGCTTAGAATCCAATTTTATATTCAAATGCTTACAAACAGACACTTTGTCATGTATTCTATGTCTCCTCAAATTTATTTTTAAATATCTAAAATTCAGTATTTTTACTTTTTATGTATATTGTTGTACTCCCATTTATTTTTCAACCACTCCTCTTTAAAAACATATACTTGAAATTTTTCTTCAAAGCTAGTGGAGATGCAGGAAGTTGGATCTTGTCTCTCTCTACTGCTTTTTTCACTGCAAATTTGAGTGTTCTTAACTGCTATTTGGAAGGCCTAGAGCTAAGAAGGAAATACCTTTCTTTGTGTAGAAACAGGAGTGGCATTCACATGTTGGTAGTAGCCAGCAGCTGTTTAATTGGACGTAAGGCCCAATTAAAAGAACAGAGATCATGCATGATATTAGAAACATAGCTATACATTCAGAAACAGTAAGGTTATATATCATTGCTTGGAGGGCTGAGCAAGACAAGACTCAAAGGAAATCTAGAGATGGCACACATTGTGACTTTTTATCTGAGGGAGTATAAAGAAAAAGATACTCATATGCTCACTTGATGATTTTGACCTTTTCTTTATTCATTTTTTTATTCTCCCCCCCTTTTTTTATATTCCAGGTGATTTTTTTCCCTCACACTTGATGTCAACCTTATAACACATTTTAACTTTTTTCCCTTATAGCTTATATACCCCAGCAAAATCTTTTAGAGAATTTAGAAATTATGTGTTTGCATTCTATCTTTCAAGTGAAAAATTATAATGAATACAAGTTCAAAAACAGCATATTTTCTTATCTAATAACTTGATTAAACATTTGACCAATTACAGGTGAAAAACAAATTATCTCCAAGAGTCAATATACATGAATACTCAAGAATCACAGGAATACTCAGGAATCACAAATCTAAACTTTTATATAAAAAATTAGTCAGCTTTACTTTTAATCTTTGTCATGCATACCCACTCATCAATATTTTTTTAATATCAAGAGATTGAGGGCAGAAATTGGTATAATAAATTAAATATTACATTTTCTCATCAAAAAATCTTATCACAAAAGATTCATCAGTTAATGATAATTGGACTGCTTTGCTCTTTTTTTCTGCTGAGTTATTTTTATGTAAATGTTGTTTAACATACCCAGCAATGTTACTCTTCCCTCACTTCCCAGTTCTCACCCAGCTGCTCCCCACCAAATACTCTCATCCATTCTTTCAAGAGGGTAATGATTTTCAGGATGACTACATATATTCTGGTATATCAAGCTGAAGTAATTCCCAGCCCCTCCTCCCAGTAATAAGAATGAGCAAGGTGTTCCTTCGTGAGAAATTGGCTCCAAAAAGTCAGTTCATAACTTAGAATTAAATTCTGCTCATATTGCTGGAAGCTCCTCAAACTTCCCTCACTGTTTAAATGTTATTAACATTACATTCAGAGGGCTTGGTTCAGTCCTGTGAAGGTTTGTCAGCAGTCATTTCAAAGTTAGTAAGCTCCCAATAGCTCTTGTCCACTTTCTCTGTGGGTTTTCTCTTCATAATCTTCATCCCTTTGCTAATACAATCTCTCCTTTTATTTTTCCTTTTGACTGGACTGGGAGCTTGACTCAGCGCTTATATATGTATATCTAAATCTGCTTCCAACAATTGCTGGATGAAGATTCTAAAATAATAACTAAATTGGTCATAAATTTGATTATAGGAGAAGACCAGTTTAGGCACCCTCTCCACTATTACTTGCAGTCTTAGTTTTTGCCATTATTGTGGGTTCTTAGTTACTTCCCGAGAACCAGGTTTTTCTCTAACCCCACAGTGACTTCCTCTATCAAGATATATATTTTGTTGTTAATGGCTGAAACACAATTTAAAAATTACTCAACATCCTTAGCCATCAGGGAAATGCAAATTAAAACAACAGTGAGATGCCATCTTATACATGTCAGAATGGCTAATAACAAAAACACAGATGACAACCTTTCCTGGAGGGAATTTGGATCAAGGAGAACTCTCCTCCATATCTTGTGGTAATGTAAGTTGTACAGCTACTTTGGAAATGGAAATGGAAGTGAAACTACATTTGCAGATGATATGATTGTATACATAGTGACCAACAAAATTCTAACAGGAAACTTCTAAAGCTGATAAACACCTTCAGCAAGGTAGCAGGATACAAGATTAACTCAAAGAAATCAGTAGACCTCCTATACACTAAAGATAAAATGCTGAAAATGAAATATGGGAAACATCACCCTTTATAATAGCTACAAATAGCATTAAATACCTTGGAGTAACTATAACCAAGGAAGTAACATGCTTTTTCAAATTTCAATAAATTATTTGTTTTATAACCACAAAGCTATTGAACTAAATCATATTAGTCTAATTTTAAGTTATTTTTAGAGCTTTGTTTTAGCTATGTTGTAGTTCCCAAACTGAGAATTCTCTTTTGAATTCTGAACCTTATTTTTTTAATTGGGTTATTAAAGGTTTTGGGCTCTAGTATCTTGAGTTCTCTATATATTTTAGAGATTAATCCTCTGACACTTGTAGGATTCGTAAAAATCTTTTCCCATTCTGTACGCTGTCGTTTTGTCTTATTGACTGTGACCTTGGCCCTACAGAAGCTTCTCAGTTTCAGGAGGTCCCACTTACTGATTGCTGTTCTTAGTGTCTGTGCTAGTGGTGTTATATTTAGGAAGTGGTCACCTGTGCCAATGCATTGGAGGGTATTATCCACTTTCTTTTCTATCAAGCTCAATGTATCTGGGTTTAGGTTGAGGTCTTTGATCCACTTGTATTTGAGTTTTGTACAGGGTTATAGGTTTGGATCTATTTGCATTTTTCTACACACTACCATCCAGATTTGCCAACAACATTTGTTGAAGATACTACCTATTTCCATTGAATATTTTGGGCTTCTTTGACAAAAATCAGGTGTTCACAGGTGTATGGTTGGATGTCAGGGTCTTCAATTTGATTTCATTTATCCACAAGTCTGTTTTAATGCCAGTACCAACCTGTTTTTTATTACTGTAGCTCTATATTATAATTTGAAGTCAGGAATGGTAATGCCTCCTGAGGTTATTTTGTTGAGCATAATTGTTTTGACTATCCTGGCTTTCCTGTACTTCCAAATGAAATTGAATATTGATTTTTAAAGGTGTGTAAAAAATTGTGTTGGGATTTTGATGGGAATGGCATTGAATCTGTAGATTGTTTTTGGTAAGATTGCCCCTTCTAATATGTTAATCCTTCCTATCCAGGAACATGAGATATCTTTCCATGCTCTAATATCCTCTTCAATTTCTTTCTTCAGAGATTTAAATTTCTTTTCAAACAAATCTGATATTTCCTTGGCTATAGTTACACCAACCTTTTTAATGCTGCTTGATACTTTTATAAAATGTGATGATTCCCTTATTTCTTTGTCAGTCCTTTTGTCTTTAGTGTATAAAAGGACTACTATTTTTTAAAAATTAATCTTATATCCTGCTACATTGCTGATGTTTTTTATCAGCTGTAGAAGTTTCCTGATAGAATTTTGGGAGTCACTTATGTATACAATTATATCATCCACAAATATAATTTCATATCATCTTTTTAAATTTGTAGTCCCTCAGTCTCCTTTATTTCTCTTATTGCTTTAGCCAAACTTTGAGAAATATGTTGAATAGATAAGGGGAGAGGGCACAGCCTTGTCTACTTCCTGATTTTAGTGGGATTGCTTTCAGTTTTTGTTAATTAAGTTTGATGTTAACCATCAGATTTTTGATAATTGCCTTTATTATATTTCAGTATATTCCTGTATTTCTGATCTCTCTGGGACTTTTATTATAAAGGAGTGTTGGATTCTGTCGAAGGCTTTTTCAGCAGCTAAGGAGGTGGTCAAGGGTTTTTTTTTTTTTTCCTTCTGTTTGTTTATATGATGTATGCCATTTACAGTTTTTTGTATGTTGAACCATCCCTGCATTTCTGTGATGAAACCTACGTGATCTTGGTGAATGGTATTATTTTATATGTGTTGCATTTGATTTGCCAGAATTTTGTTGAGAATTTTTGCCTCAATATTCACAAGGGAAATTGGTTCGTAATTTTCTTACTTTGTTGGGTCTTTGAGTGGTTTGTATATCAGGGTTGTTGTGGCCTCATAAAAAGAGTTTCACAATATTTCTTCAGATTCTATTTGATAGAAGAGTTTGAGATGTATTGTTATTAGCTCTTCGTTGAATGTCTGATAGAAATATGCACTGAAACGATCTGTGCCTGGGCTTTTATTATTTTATTTTATTTTATTTTTTTATTTTTGATTCTACTTTTCTCTTTATTATTATTATTATTATTATTATTATTATTATTATTATTAACAAAGAACTCACACTTTCTATCCTCCCTCCACCCACATCAGGTCATTCTTTCTTCTCCAAAACTCCCCATCCCCTCCCTGAGCAGGCAGCAGGCAGTCCTATGGTCCCACTGTCCCTATATTGCTTAGTTAAGTCTCCACTTTTGGCAGATCCAGTTTTCTCCCCCATCCCTCCAGAGTAAGTCAGGTGTTCCTCTAGGGGGAGTAGGATTCAAGGAGTCAGTTAAGGGTATTTCTGATTCCAAGCTGTTCAGTGGTTGTGGTTTGCAGCTTGAGCATGCTTTGCTTTTTTCTTGTTTGTTTGTTTGTTTAGAGTCCACTAATGAATGAGTACATACCCTGCTTATCATTCTGAGTTTGTGATATCTCACTCAGGAGGTTATTCTCCAAATCCATCCATTTGCCTGCAAATTTTAGGATATCATTTTTTTCTTACTGCTGAGTAGTACTCCATTGTGCAGATATACCACAGTTTGTTAATCCATTCTTCAGTTGAGGGATATCTAGGTTGGTTCCAGGTTCTTGCTATTACAAATAATGTTGATATGAACATAGTTGAGCTAATGCCTTTGGAGTGTGACTGTGTATCTTTAGAGTATACAACCAGAACTGGTATTGCTGGATTCTTGGGAAAATTGATTCCAAATTTTCTGAGAAACTGCCATACTGCATTTCAGAGTTCCTGCACTAACTTACACTCCCACCAACAATGGAGGAGTGATCCCCTTGCTCCACATCCTCTCCAGCATATGCTGTCCTCTGTGTGTTTTATCTTAGCCAATCTAACAGGTGTCACATGGCATCTCAAAGTTGTTTTGATTTGCATTTCTCTGATGGCTAAAGATGATGAGCACTTTTTCAAGTGCCTTTCTGCCATTCGTAATTTTTCTGCTGAGAATTCCCTTTTTAGATCTGAACCCCATTTTTTGATTGGGTTATTCAAGTTTTTGGGCTCTAGATTCTTGAGTTCTTTATATATCTTTTTTATTTCGGAGACTTTTAATGACAGCTTTAATTTATTTGAGATTATAGGTCTGGTTAGGTTTTTGATCTGCTCTTGTTTTAATTTTGGTAATTGGTACCTGTCCAGGAAGCTGTCCATTTCTTTTAGGTTTTCCTTTTTAATACAGAATAGATTTTCAAAGATTGCCCTGATAATTCTCTAGATTTCATGGGTGTCTATTGTTATTTGTCCCTTTTCATTTTTGATTTTGTTAATTTGGGTACTTTCTCTCTGTCATTTGGTTAGTTTGGATAATGACTTGTCTATCTAGTTGAACTAACTCTTTGATTCATTGATTTTTGCATTATTCTCTTTGTTTCTATTGCCCTGATTTCATCCCTAAGTTTGATTATTTCCTGCCATCTACTCCTTCTAGGTGAGTTTGCTTCTACTTGTTCTAAACCCATCAGCTGAGTTGTTAGGTTGTTTGTGTGAGATTTCTTTTGGTTTTTCAAATAGGAATGTAGTGCTAAAAAATTTCTTCTTATTTTTTGGTTGTGAGCCTAGATCCCAAAATCTTGAATAACCCAATGAAAAAATGGGGCTCAGAACTAAAAAGGGAATTCTCAGCAAAAGAATAATAAATGACTGAAATGCACTTGAAAAAGTGCTCAACATTTTTATCCATCAGAGAAATGCAAAGCAAAATAACTTTGAGATGCCACCTTACACCTTTCAGACTGGCTAAGATAATAGACATAGATGAAAACCTATGCTGAAGAGGTTGTGGAGTAAAGTGAACACTCCTCCATTGTTGGTGGAAGTATAAACTGTTTCATCCACTCTGGAATGCAGTATGGTAATTTCTCAGAAAACTAGGAATCAATCTCCCCAAACACCCAGCAATACCAATACTAGGCATAAACCCTATAGATGCACATTCACACTCCAAAGGCATTATCTCAACTATATTCATAGAAACATTATTCATAATAGCAAGAACCTGGAAACAATCTAGATGCTCCTCAACTGAAGAATGCATTAACAAACTACGTACATTTACACAAAGGAGTACTACTCAGCAGTGAGAAAAAAATAATATTGTAAAATTTGCAATCAAATGGATGGATTTGGAGTATATCCTCCTGAGCAAGGTGTCACAAAGCCAGAAAGATAAACAGCGGGTGTACTCACTCATTGGTGAACTTTAGACAAAAAAGCTAAACATGTCAAAGCTGCAAACCACAACCACTGAACAGCTTGGGATCTTAAACACCTTGAACCTGCACCTTTCAACCAGTTCCCTTCAGAAAAACACCTGACCTAGCCTTTATGTGGGGGAAAGGAAAGAAGATTTGCCTGGAGCGCATGTTGAACTAGCTACCTTGGGACCTTGGTACCTCCTGCCCTTGCTGGGGAGGAGTTAATCTGATAAAGAGAAGAGTGAGTGACTGGAGGGGCAGGAGGGGGCAGGAAGACTGAACAAGGGATACATGAATAAAAAAAATAGGCCTTTTTTCATAATAAAAACAAAAAAAGAAAAAAATGAAAATTATAGGAGATATAATATTATCAAACCATGACATTCAAAATGTAAACTTCTATTATGAATATGGCTAGGTTATTTAATATTGAGATATTAGTAGCTGGTATATCAATTTGGTAATTTAAAATTTGAAATTTAGTACAATATTAAAAAGAACTATTTGCTGTTTATCTATATTTTACTCTTTAAAGTTGAGTTTTTCAGGGCTCTTACCTTGTCCATTTGAGCTAAAGAAAAACATTCACCTCAAAACAAAATAGTAAACTTTTGCTTCACCCATGAAAAATATTAGAAATGATTAGGCTGAACTCTAATACTTTAAGATCAAATATCTTCAAATTTGTATATGAATCATATTTGTTAAAATACATAAAGGAAATAAGTTATTTCTAATGTCATTAGGGAGCTTGAACAAGGATATGCATGGATAAAAAATATGACATTATTCATAATAAAAAAAAGAAAAACAGAAATACCCATCCAGGCCACATCAACAAAGGAATAGAAGATCAGTGAGACCAATGTGAGTCTTAAATCAACTTTATCTGCTATGAACCAAAAGAGTAAAAGAGTGGTTTTGTTTTAGCATGAACATCTGTATAAGTATCCTTATCAAATTCTAGACTGAATGTGTGCAGAGGGCAGAGTTTCACACAGAGCTCATAAATGACAAGTCAACCTGGGTGGGACCATTTCAAAACAACAAAAATAAGAAAACCAAAATAAAAAACTTAATGTAAATTGCTGTAGTTTCACAAGACATTCAGATATCAAACACAACTTGCAATACATGTAGAAATAATTATTTGCAATTATTATAAAGATGTTTCATATTATATCAAGTCTACCTCCTGCTGGAGCTTCTGTGAGATGCTTAATTTATTCAATAAGTTATAACAATGAACAAAGTACTAAGCCAGTTTGTCAAAAAATACAAATTTAATGAATACATATTCAAAGATAATGCCTTAGAGTCTACTAGTAATTTTATCAATTCTTATTCTTTTAATTACTGGATTTATATGTATCTGCATGTTTTCCTTAAATGTATATTTGTGTGACAATTCTGAAACTGGTGTTACAGTTGGTTATGAGCTACGTTTTAGTACTGAGGATCAATCATATATTCTTTGGCAGAGAAGCAAGAGCTGTTAATCTCTAGGCAATCTCTATAGAAGTAGTTTTGTTTTTGTTTTTTTAGAAAAATGTCAGCTAATTTGCCAAAAAAACCTAATCAATATGACTAAACTTTGCTTTGTTTGGTTTTGGATTTAGAACCACAATGTAGCTTACTCTATCTTCACACTCACAGATATTCACTTAGCTAACTCTTGTAAGGACTAGCCTTAGAGACACTTGCTCTCAGGCCAAGTGAGACTAGTGTTAAACAGACGTAATCTTTTACAACTGTTTTTTAATTGTGATATAAAATGTTATTCACAGACAGGCTTGCTTAAATAATAGATCATGTATATATTTATTTGCTGTATATCACCTATAACACTATGGATAATTAACAGAACAGTTTTCCTCAGATATATTGTAAAAATAAAGTCTGTTTGGCTTCTGGCTTCTAAAAAAGAAATCTTAACACTGCTTTGATTTTGTCCCATAAGTATCGGTATGTTGTGCATCATTATGATTAAATTCTAGGAAGTCTTTGATTTCTTTCTTAACTTCTTCTTTGATCCAGTGTTGTGTCCATATAAGGATGTTCAGTTTTCATGAGTCTGTAGGTGTTCTGTGATTTTTGTTGTTGTTGAATTCAAACTTTAGGCTATAGTGGTCTGATAAGATACAAGGGATTATTCCTACTTTTTTGTATATATTGATATTTGCTTTATGACCAATTGTGTGGTTCATTTTAGAGAAAGTTTCATGGGGTGCTGAAAAATATGTATATTTCTTTTTGTTTTGGTGGAAGCTTCTATAAATATCTATTGAATTCATTTGCATCATAACCTCTGTTAGACTCTTTATTGCTCTGTTGAATCTCTGGTTGACCTATTCAAGAGTGAAAGTAGGGCATTGAATTCTCCCACTATCAGAGTGTGATATTTGATCTGGGGTTTAAGCTTAAGTAGTGTTTCTTTTACACATGTAGGTACCCTTATATTAAGGGCATAAACAGTCAGGCTTGAGTCCTCATCTTGATCAATTTTTCCTGAGATGAATAAGTAATGTCCATCCTGGTCTTTTTTAATTGATTTTAGTTTAAAATCTACTTTGATATTAGGAGGCAACACTAGCTTGTTTCTTAGGGCAATTTGATTGGAATATCTTTTCCCAACCCATTGCATTGAGCCTGTGTCTGTCTTTGAACCCTGGCTTCTGGTTTGGATTTTTTTTTTTTTAATTGTGTTAGTGTATGTTCTTTTATGGGTGAAATTTGGCCATTGATATTAAATGATATTAATAATGACTGATTGTTATTTCCTGTTATTTATGGTAGTAGCTTATGAATATATCCTTTCTTTTGATTTTCTTCTGTGGGATTATCAATTCTCTGTGGTTTCATAGGACTATCTGGGTTCCTTAGGTTGAAATTTTCCCTCTATGCTTTTCTTATGGCCTGATTTGTGGGTATGTATTGTTTAAATCTGATTTTGTCATAAAATATCTTGCTTACTTCTTCTAAGGAGATTGATAGTTTTGCTGTGTATAGTAAAACCCAGTAATCTGGGTTGGCAGCCATGCTCTTTTAGTGTCTGTATAACTTCTGACCTGAACCTTCTTGCTTTTTTTGTTTGTTTCCATTGAATAGTCTGGTGTTATTCTGATGGGTCTGCCTTTATAAATAAGTTGACACTTTTCCTTTGCAGTTCTTAACATTTTTCTTTGTTTTCCATGTTTTGTGGCTTGATTTTTATATGGGGAGCAGACTTTTTTGGGGGGTCTATTCTATTGAGTGTTCTTTAAACTTGTATCTTTATAGGCATTTTCTTCTTCTGTTGGGAAAGTTTTCTTCTCTGATTTTATTGAATATATTATCTGTGCATTTTAGCTGGTATTCTTTTTCTTCTTTTATTCCTATTATTCACAGGTTTGTTCTTTTCATGGTGCTCCAAATTTCGTGGACATTTTGTGTTATGGCTTTTTTGCTTTAAGTGTTCTCTTTGACTGATTTAACTATTTCCATTATTGTATCTTTCACTGCAGAGATTCTCTCTTCCATCTCTTAAATACTGTTAGTTATGCTTGTATCTGTAGTTCTGGTTTGTTTCTTCAGATTTTTCTTTCCACCTTTGCCTCCTTTTTTGCCTTTTTTATTGCTTTTATTTCAATTTTTAGTCTCTGGAATTTTCTTTTATTTTTTTCAAGGACTTTTAATTTTTTTTCAATTTTTTGTTTGTATTTTCCTGTATTTCTTTCAGCCAAATTTTTGTATTCTCTAATAAGGCTTTCATAATCTTTGTAAAGGTGTTTTTAATGTTTTCTCTTCATTGCTTTGTTCAGGTCTTGGTGTTTTAGAACCACTCATTTCTTCTGGGGGTGTCTTTTTGTTTTTTTTTGTTTTTTATATTGTTATATGTATTCTTGCACTGGCATCTGCCCTTGCTTTCTTGGTTCACACTTAGTTAGCTCTTAGTTAGATTTTAGTCAGTTGTGGGTCCTCAGGGGTTGTGTGTCTCCAGTCTGCTCTGTACATAGTGTCTACATGATCTCTTATTCTACTCTGGGAATGGTGTCTGCTTGATATCTTACTCTGTTCTGGACACAGGGTCTACATAATATGAAGATGTCCATGTATGATGATGTAGCTTGCTTTGGAGGCAGGTTTATGCTGTGTGTTTCTGGGGATTGCTGGGGGATTCTCCCAGCTTTCTTTGGTTTATGGCAGGACTAGGTGTGTGCTGAGCTGGGGCTGTGTCTCTGGCTTTGGAGAAAATTTCTCCATTAGCCAAGGAGTTAAAATTTGCTCACCTCTCTCTCTGCTCTGAAGATGTGGTCTGCATGGTCTTGCTTATGTATATTTTTAGGCACATTGTAACATATTTAGAATTATTTTGTCTGAAATTATTTTATTGTATATGTTTACCCTTTTTTATTGGTCTGAACAAATGCCTAAATCTGCCATGTAGCATGCTTCAGGAGCTTGTGATACTACCTGAAGACTATTAAAGCATCTGAGAAAATCAACTCTTTGCCTCTGCCTGTGAAGGAGTATGCCATGAGGCTAATCTCCTGTTAGCTGGCAGCCAGCTCCATCTCACTGGAAGCCACCTAGACATGAATCTCTGAGCTATTGCTGACATGTGTCTGTGAGACTTAAGAACCACAGTTTAGCTTTGTTTCTCTGTGTTTAGAATCGTTTCAAAGCTTTTTCAGTTTTTGTGTAAAATTGCTAGCCTGAGTTGAACCATTAATTATAGTCAGAAATTTCTTATCCCTCAGCCCCTTGGTCCCAAATAAACAGGCAGAAGGTTAATATTAATTACAAACTCTTTGATCTATATAGTTCAGGCTGTTACTAGCTAGTTCTTACACTTTAAATTAATATATTTTTATTATCTATATGTTGCCATATTGTTTGTGAGTTATAGATACTTTTCCATGTTGCTTCTTGGGTGGCTAGATCTTATCTCCAATACCACCTTTCTACTTCCTATAGCTGTCTTAGATTTCCTTCCTGACTATAAGGTATCTTACCATATGCCAAAACAGTTTCATTTTTAAGCAATGTTAACAACACTTAACAGCATGCAAAAGACCATCCCACAGCTTAAAGTAATATCATATTACATATAATAATAATTTGGTCATTGTTTTTACTAAAAAATTAAGCATAACAAGAAGATATGATTGTGTATCATGTTTACCAGGGGTGGGCTTGTGATGTCTATCCTTTCTCATAAATATGACTACATTTAGAATTATATAAAACCCAATGGCCAGATCGATCTCAAGCAAATAGTTTGAAGTGAAAAAAAATCAAATTTAGTCTTGAATTTTGGGGGTGAGAATCTCTTCCTTAAATCTATACAACACCTTTTCGTGGCAGCCTGTATAAAAGATATAAATAAGTGAAACACTGACTCCATTTTCTTTTTTCCCTTTTTATTGTTATTATTATTATTATGAACAAAGAAGTCACACTTTCTAACCTTGTATATCCTTACTCAAGGTCCCTTCCCCCTCCCACCACATCAGGTCATTCTTTCTTCTCCACAAATCTGCATCCCTCTGACTCCATTTTCTTTTGCCCCATGTCTTGCTGGTAAGTTTATTCCTTCAGTGACACTAGAGATTACTTCTTTAGAATTTCTGTATATATGGAATACTAGCTAAGAAATTTAGCCTTGTAGGATGAACAAGTAACTACCAGATACTTGGTTTTCTCACTAGGAAAAAACTATATTTAAACTGGCCGAGCACAGCTTTTGAGCCACTGTGATAAATCCCATACATGTCCATTTTATTGGATCTATTTTTCTAGAATAATGGTTCTCAAACTTCCAAATGCTGCTACCTTTTAATACAATTTCTTCCATTATATCCCAAACATAAAATTATATTTATTGCTACGTCATGAATGTAATTTTGCTTCTTTTGTAAGTAGTACATATAAATATCTATGGATTCTGATGATCTTGGCTAATTCTTGTGAATTGGATGTTTAGTATCTAAAGAGATCATGACCCAGAGGTTTAGAACTACTGCTCTAGAACCATAAATGACAGATATAATCTAAACGAGCAAAATATAAAACACTACCTTAGTTCAGTTTTTTATTGCTATGAAAATAAAGCCACATCAACTTTTCTAAAAGAAACACTTAATGAGAGTGAATCAGATAAACATTCTTAGGGTCAGTCTATTTTCATTATGATGGGGAGCATGGCGGTCAATAGGCAGACATGGTGCTGGAGCTGAAAGTTCTATATCTTTCATGCAAGAGCAGGACAACTCTTAGCAACACTGAGAAATCTGAGCAAAATTGAACTCAAATCCCACATCTAGTCTTTCCCCTCTAAGGCAACAAAACCTAATACTGCCCCTTCCTTTTTTCAACCATCATAAAAAAATTAAGACATAACACACTATATATCTTGTTATGATCAAGGAAAGTTGATTTTGAAGCATATTTACTATTGCATGGTAGTATGGTCTGTGTTAAAAATTGTATCCCAGGCCTAGAAACAAAACCTGGATGGGAGCACAAGTAAGCTTTCACACATGGAACACACCAAGGAGCATATTCCAAGTTGTTCTGCTAAGCCAGAATTTACAGCTCAAAATCATCATAGTTTTTGTTTTTTATTCATAAGTAAGATACCTCATTGTTACTAAAGTAGAAGGGCAGCTGATAGAACATGAAAAATGAAAATAAAATATGAAGAAAGCACATTGGGAAAGAAAGATGTAAGTAATGTGTTTTCTTTTTCTTGACTATTTGCAATAAGAATTTTGTAAAGTTCTGCCAATATTTGAATAGATGTATAGTCATGAGGTATAGTGATTAACTTACAATTGTTCAACTTGATAGATTATTCATTAATATGTAATAAAGTAACTGTTTACTACAAAAACAAAGATATTAATATTTAATTTTTTCTAAACATAGCAGAAAAGATTTTCAAATGCATAGAGGTTCATTAGTGTATAGAGGTAACAGTTAAAAAATACTACCAAACTACCTTTGTAAACTGGAAATTGGTATAAGTGTCTATTTGCTTTTATTTTAGACAGAAAAATCAACAGATATGTTTAACATTTTGGTCAACTTAGTCATAGCTTTCAAAAATTACACAAAAAGCATATTTTTTACTTGCTATACATTAATAGTTTCTGAATCCCAATAAGTTCTGAATTGAATCTTATATCATAGTGTAATGAGAATGAGATCAAAAGCATTGGAAATAATTTGGTTTGCAAATTTTTTGTTACTAAAATTAAAATCTGTACACTGAAAAGCATAGTATTAGTTATGTCTACTTCTGTTTTTTTTTTAAACACATAAAGGCAGCAGAGCAAAGGACAAGATATGCAGCAGACAAAAGACATGTAAACCAACATTATTCACTATTCTGTTTTGTGAAACTCCATGCTTTGCTTACTACCTCTTTTACTCTTATGTACACTAATTCCAGCTTTTCATTCTTTGCAAACAAATGATAAGAAATTTTCAAAATGTTACATAAAGAAGGCTTTCCTATTTCTGCCCATGCTAGCATTATGATTTGTCATTTAGAGCCTCAAAAACTACACAAAACACATTTTAGTTAATTACAAGCAAGCCAATTTATATTTTTTTGTTATAATTGTATTCTTTAATAGATACTTTAAAAAATTCATTTATATCACATTAAGTATCTTCAGATATTTAAGCTAATTGTATTTCTTTTTTTTTCCTTCTTTATTTTGTATTTATCGAAAACACAATAAAATGAATTTAAAATGCAGAAAAGTTAACGATAACTATAAAGAGGATAAGAATCATAAGCATGGCTTATCAAGGGTGGTAATGCAAATAAGATTGCTACACATATATTTACTTTGTGTTCAGCTTTCACTCTGAATTTTTTTTTCCATTCCTGTATATGTGGTGGTCCCTTCCCCCTCCCACCACATCTGGTCATTTTTCTTCTCTGCAACTCCCCATCCCCTCCCTGGGCAGGGAGCAGACAGTCCTATGGTCCCACTGACCCAATAATGTTTGGATCAGTCTCCACTCCTGGCATCTAATTTTCTCCTTTAATCAATAGCATTGTACCACATATAAATTTTATAACTAACCTACACTTGCTTTATTCATTAGATTTGCTTCTATTTATTGGTATGTATGGTTTTCAAATATATTTCAAATAAATAGTAATAAAATTAACAGTAGTCCATATCTATAAGTCATTCATTAAAGGTAATATAAAATAGTGACAGCAGTCTGGAATATGACATAGACTTTTGATATTATGTGCCTTCTTTAACTACCTAAATTTTTAATTAATTGAATGTTTCTGAGCTGTGATTTACACCATAAAAGAAAAACTATGAATTGTCCAATTGAATTTCTTTTTAAATTCAGTAAAACATGCCCATATTTTTATGGATTTTCAAATGCAGAATAATTACAAAAATAAACAATCTAATTATTATGGTGAATTTAAACAAATCAAAGCTATCAATAAGACACAATAGAGCAATATTTTGTGTGATTAAAAATATCAGTAGAAATATTAAGCTGGAACATTCATATTCCTTTCAGAGGACATCTCAGATATGCCCTCAAGAAATATAAAAATGAGGTGATATTTGAAATATAAGATACTAATGATGAGTCATATTGCTTGAAAGAATATAAAAAGTGGATATGCAAATGTATCATTTGAGCTGTGACAATTATACACACTACAAAAAGAGAATAATGATTTCAAATTTTCAGCTAACTCTTCACTTTGTAAGATCAAATGGCATGTCCTTTGTGTCCTCACTTAGATTTTGCTCTGGGGAGTTTTGGATCATGAACACTGAAAGATCCTGTGCTATCTGTTTGGTATGCTTTGCCCCATGTCTTGCTGGTAAGTTTATTCCTTCAGTGACACTAGGACCTTCAGGGTAAGGGTGATATATCTTGTCTTGAAATTTATTATGAAAAATCTATTGCCATGCCTATTTTAGTCTAACCATGAGGGTTAATTATCTCCATTTATGTTTAAATATTTAAGGAACATCTCTGTGGTGAATATTATACTGTTTTCCTCCAGAGGTAAACTGAAAGTGAGGGAGTCAATAAGAACAAAATCACTTTCCACCAGTGGCTAGTATGAAAACCACAATTCCGTTTATCTTTTTATTTTTTGCCTATAATACATTCCTAACACTTTAAGATAATTACTCCCTTTTAATCTCAATTTCATATGGTAAAATGATCTGCCCCCTTGTTTTTTGATAAAAAGTAAATCTCAAGAACATTATCTTGAATTGACTTGTATAATTTATTTGTATTTTAGAAAATGAGTAGCCATGTATAACTCCTCACATATGTTGTTTAACAGTCTGTGTTTTATGATATTTAATTAGCATCTATGACTAGTGAATAATTTAACAATTTTCTCATATCAAAAATATTATCTTACTAAATCTATTTTTATTCATTATAACTTTTATTTCATTTCTGAGTTTACTTTTTTTTTTACCATTTCTTTATTATAAGGCCTTTAAAATATGTCTTTCCACACTCTTTCATTTAGACACCTTTTTTCACTGTCATTGAATATATATTCCTATAGATTATCTGTCACATTTATGTATACATATATATTTCTTTAAGGGATGACCATTTAGAACAGGACAAATAATTGGATATGCTATTTTCTCTCCAAGAAAGGCCCTCTTTCCTCATCTGTATTTTAAATGTAAATAAAACTCAAAAATAAATAAAATTTTGAAGAAAAGAAAAAAGATGCTGATTGGTCAGAAAAGAAGAAAATAAATGGTCAGAGCTACCAGACCAAAAAAAAAAAAAAAAAAAAAAAAAAAAACTTCCATGAAGAGGAAGAGCAGAGCAAAGATGTAAAGATGTCAGCAGATTCAGAGGAAATAAACAAGAATGATGCTCTAAGAAAATGTACTATTACACGTGGCTAAACATGCATTTTAATAGTAAGACATAGTGAGGAAAATTGTGTTCCAGTTTTGGTTCTGGTTCTGGGACCAGGTTCTGTCTGTCGTGCCTGTCTCAACACATTCCTTAGCAGAGAGGAATAGACTTTGGTTGTGAGGGTTCCTCCAGCTTCTACTAAAACAAGGGAACTTGCACTGCCACTTTGCCTCCAAATGCTTCAACAGTGAAGGACTGAAGACTTTGAAATCCAGACTCAGACTCCACCCAGAGATGAGGTGAGATCAGCAGATCCCAGCGCCTGAATCCACGCCAGGAAATTTTATGTTTTGTTTCAGGTTCTGGTTTGGGGACCAGGTTCTGTCTGTATTGTGTGTCTCCACACACTCCTTAGGAGACAGAAATAGAGTTTGGCTCAGAGGGGCTTCTTCAGCTGCACCTAAAAGAGGGGAAAACACATAGTGAACCCACCTGGAAGTGCATCATCAGAGAAAGACTAAGGACTTGAAATTCAGACCACCACCCAAAGCAGAGTTAGAGACTGAGTAGACCTATTGCTCAGAGGTGACAGGAGACACACAGGCCCTCTTGAAACACCTAACCTGGAGCCACGAAATTGTGTAACACTGGAGCCATGAGCAGATGGTAGTGCAAAAATATATATTTAATAATATAAAGAACAACAAGGTAACACCAGAAGAAAGTGGTGGTTATACAACTACAAGACCTGAACAGAGCAATGAAGAGGAAGCAGAAGGAAGCAACACCAAAAATACCTTTATGATGATCATTGAAGTCCTCAAGGGAGGTATGAAAAATTTCCTAAAAGATAGAAGAAATTACAAACAAAATATTAGAAGAGATGAACAAATCTATGAAAGAAATATGCCAGGAACTAAAAACTGAAATATAAGCAATAAAAAGTCACAAAATGAGGCAAAGATGGAAATAGAAAAGCTGAAGAAAAAAGCTGGAACTATAGATACAACCATAACAAACAGAATCCAAGAGGTAGAAAACACAATCTCTGAAGTGGAAGACTCAGAAAATGAAATAGATATATCAGTCAAAGAAAATACTAAAACCAATAAAACCATAACACAAAATGTTCAGAAAATCTGGAACACCATGAAAAGATCTACTTGAGAATAATAGGAATAAAAGAAGGAGAAGAATACCAGCTCAAAGGCACAGATTATGTATTCAATAAAATCATGGAAGAACACTTTCCTAACTTGAAGAAGGAAATACCTATAAAGATACAAGAAGCATACAGAAAACAAAATAGATATGACCCCCCAAAAAAAAAGGAAGTGTGCCACATAATAATCAAGTCACAAAACATACAGAACAAAGAAAGAGATCAGCTGAATTCCTTAGAACAATTAGAATCAAACTCACCTAGAAGGAGTAGACCCCAGGAAATATTCAAACTTAGAGCTGAAATCAATACAATTGAAACAAAAAGAACAATTCTTAAGAGCTGCAAAATAAAAGGGCCAACTTAACTATAAAGGCAGACCCATCAGAATAAGACCTTACTATACAATGGAAACAATGAAAGCTAGAAGGGCTTGGTCAGAAGTTATACAGATGCTAAAAGAACATAGCTACCAAACTAGAATACTATACCTTGCAAAATTATCAATCACCATAGATGAAGTATACAAGATATTTCATGAAAAACTCAGACTGAAACACTACCTATCTACCAATCCAGCATTACAGAAAAAATTAGAGGGAAAACTCCAATATAAGGACCCCAGATACACACACGAAACCACAAACACTCAATAATCCCACAGAAGATTACCCCAGAGAAAGGAAATACAAACAAGTTACCACCAAAAATAGCAGGAAATATCAATCAGTGGTCACTAATATCCCTTAATATCAATGGACTCAACTCACCTATAAAAAGATACACACTAATAAGACAGATACAACAACAGAAACCATCCTTTTGTTTCCTACAAGAAACACACCTCAGCCGCAAAGACAATCACAGGCTCAGAGTAAAGGGTTGGGAAAATCACCATTCAAATGGTCCTAAGAAACAAGCTGGGGTTGCTATCCTAATATCTAACAAAGTAGACTTTAAGCTAAAGCAATTAAAAGGGACCAAGATGGTCATTACTTATATATCACAGGAAAAATGGTCAAGAGGAGATTTCAATCCTGAATATTTACACCCCTAATATAAGGGCACCTATCTATTAAAAGAAACACTGCTAAACTCAAATCCCACATCAATTCTCAAATTCTAATAGTGGGAGACTTCAAAATCCACTGTCACCCCAGACAGGTCAACTGAACAGAGACTCAACAGAGAAATAATTAGTCAATAAGAGTTTATGAGGCAAATGTATTTAATAGATATCTACAGAAGCTTCTACCCAAATGCAAAGAATATACATATTTCTCAGCTCCTCATGGAATTTTTTTCTAAAATTGACCACATAATTGGTCAAAAAGCAAATATCAACAGATATGAAGAAAATGAGAATAATGCCTTGTAACATATCAGACCACCAGGTCCTAAAGTTAAAGTTCAGCAACATCAAAAATCAAAAATAGAATACCAGGTAAAGAAAACTAGACATCACTCAGCTTAACCATCTCTGGGTGAAGGAAGAAATTAAGAAAGAAATCAAAGTCTTCCTAAATTTAATGAAAATAAATCCACAACATACCCAAACATGTGGGACACAATGAAAGCAGACTTAAGAGGGAAATTCATAGCGCTAGATGACTATATGAAAAACCTAGAAAAATCCCACACTTGAGAACTAAGAGATCAGCTGAAATCCTTAGAACAATTAGAATCAAACTCACCTAGAAGGAGTAGACCCCAGGAAATATTCAAACTTAGAGCTGAAATCAATACAATTGAAACAAAAAGAACAATACAAAGAATCAATGAATCTACGAGTTAGTTCTTTGAGAAAGTGAACAAGATAGATAAGCCCTTATCTAAACTAACCAAAAAGCAGAGAGTGAGAGTCCAAATAAACAAAATCAGAAATGAAAAGGGGGACATAAGAACAGAACCCCAGGAAATCCAGAAAATTATCAGATCATACTTTGAAAACCTGTATTCCACAAAAATAGAAAATCTAGAAGAAATGGACAGCTTTCTGGACAGGTACCATTTACAAAAATTAAATAAAGAACAGATTAATTACCTAAACAGGCCTATAACCCTTAAGAAAATTGAAGCTGTCCTTAAAAGCCTCTCCAAAAACAAAAGCCCTAGTCCAGATGGTTTCAGTGAAAAATTATACCAGATATTCAAAGAAGAATTACTACCATTACTCCTTAAACTATTTAACAGAGTAGAAACTGAAGGAGTATTGCCAAATTTCTTTTATGAGGCCACAATTATCCTAATACCCCAATACCCAAACCACTCAAAGAAACAACAAAGAAGGAGAATTACAGACCAATTTCCCTCATGAATATTGATGCTAAAATTCTCAACAAAATTTTAGCAAACCATATACAACAGTATATAAAAAAATCATCCACCATGACCAAGTAGGCATCCCAGAAATACAGGGCTGGTTTAACATACTAAAAACCGTAAACGTAAACAAAACCACATGATCATATCCTTAGATGCTGAAAAAGCCTTTGATAAAATCCAACACTCCTTTATGATTAAAGCCCTGGAGAGATCAGGAATACAGGGAGAATACCTAAATATAACAAAGGTGATTTACAAGAAGTGAACAGCCAGCATTAAACTTAATGGAGAAATACTCAAACACTTCCACTAAAGTCAGGAACTAGACTAGGATATCCTCTCTCCCCTTATCTATTCAATATAGTTCTCGAAGCTTTAACTAAAGCAATAAGAGAATAAAAGGAGATTAGGGGAATACAAATTAGAAATGAAGAAGTGAAACTATCTCTATTTGCAGATGATATGATTGTATACATAAGTGACCCAAAAAATTCTTCCAAGGAACTGCTACAGCTGATGAACTACTTCAGTAAAGTAGCAGGATACAAGATTAACTCACAAAAATCAGTAGCCCTTCTATACACAAAAGATGGAAGGGCTGAAGAAGAAATAAGAGAAACATAACCCCTTAAAATAGCTGCAAATAGCATTAAATATCTTGGAGTAACTATAACCAAAGAAGTAACAGACCTATTTGACAAAAATTTTAAATCATTGAAGAAAGAAATTGAAGAGGATATCAGAAAATGGAAAGCTCTCCCATGTTCCTAGATTGGAAGGATCAACATAGTAAAAATGGCAATTCTACCAAAGGCAATCTACAGATTCAATGCACTGCCCATTAAAATCTCAACACAATATTTTTTTTGGACCTTGAAAGAAGAATACTCGAGTCCCAGCGCACTCTGGAGCAGGGGCAGCTGAACTGTGCCCCTGGCCATACCAACAGCTCCTGCTGAGGGAATCTGCAGGACTCCCCACTACGACCTCAAACTGAGCGAACTGAGCGAACCAACTGCAGGGATCTCTGAGGGGCAGACTCGGACCCTGACCAGAGGTGAGGAGGGATCAGCAGGCCTCAGCGCCTGTATCCTGGCCTGGGAGGGAGAGTTGAGCTCCCATTGCTTCCGGTTATGCTCCCGAGGCCTGGTGCTCTCTGCGGAGTCCCAGTTCACTCTGGAGCAGGGGCAGCTGAACTGTGCCCCTGGTCACACCCACAGCTCCTGCTGAAGGAATCTGTGCAACTACCCACTACGACCTCGAACTGAGCAAACCAACAACTGCAGGGGTCTCTGAAAGACAGAATCAAACACTGACCAGAGAGGTGACAGGTGACACACAAACTCAAGTGCCACAACTGACCAGGACCCATCTAATCGTGAACCACTGAAGTCATGGGCAAACGTCAGTGCAAGAAATTACATAATAATACAAAGGACAACATGGTAACTCCAGAAGAGAGTGACGATCTTACAAATACAAGACCTGAACTGAGCAATGAAGAGGAAACAGAAGCAAGCAACACCAAAAATTCCTTTTTGATGATCATCGAAGCTCTAAAAGAAGATATGAAGAAAAGCCTTAAAGAAATAGAAGAAAATACAAACAAAAGATTGAAAGAGATGAACAAAGCTATGAAAGAAACATGCTAGGAACTAAAAGCTGAAATAGAAGCAATAAAAAAGGCACAAAATGAGGCAAAGATGGAAAGAGAAAACCTGAAGGAAAAAGCTGGAACCACAAATACAAGCATAAAAAACAGAGTTCAAGAGATGAAAGATAGAATCTCTGAAGTGGAAGACTCAGTAGCTCAAATAGATATATCAGTCAAAGAAAATAGTAAAACTAAAAAAGCCATAACTCAAAATGTTCAGGAAATCTGGGACACCATGAAAAGACCTAATTTGAGAATAATAGGAATAGAAGAAGGAGAAGAATACCAGCTCAAAGGCACA
>PVIH01021570.1:0-29417 GCA_004025045.1 Sigmodon hispidus | reverse complement strand
ACAAGCTGGGCCTCTGTGGCACTGAGATCCTGACTCATGGGATTAAACACAAGCAGTGCCTCTTCCAGGGCTTTCTTCCCTGCTGTGGAGATGCGTGACCAGGAGTGCACAGCTTTCTCCTCCACATGCTGCACTACCATGCTCATGGCATTAGGTACTGAGGATCTGCCTGGGCATCCACAAACCAGCACTTGACACCGGCGCCGCCGCAGGGACCCAGGACGCACCTCTGCGCCGCCTCCGCTGCTCCAACATGGCTGCCTCTTTAGGCTTTGTTTTTTTTAAAAAAAAAAAAAAAAATGCCAGGTGGTGGAGGCCCACACTTTTAATTCCAGTATTCAGGAGGCAGAGGCAGGTGGATCTCTGAGTTCTAGGACAGCCTGTTCTACAAGGATAGCCAGGGCAACATAAAAAATCCTTTCTTAAAAAAAAACAACAAAGCGGGGGCTGGAGAGATGGCTCAGAGGTTAAGAGCACTGACTTCTTCCAGAGGTCCAGAGTTCAATTCCCAGCAACTACATGGTGGCTCACAACCATCTATAATGACATCTGATACCCTCATCTGTATACTGTATACATAATAAATAAATAAATCTTTAAAAAAAAAAAACAAAGGGGCTGGAGAGATGGCGCAGCAGTTTAGGAACACTGGCTGTTCTTCCAGACGTCCTGAGTTCAATTCCCAGCAACCACCATCTTATTACACTCTATAGATGTGCAATAAGATCTGGCACCCTCTTCTGTCTTTCAGGAATACATGCAGGCAGAACATTGTATATGTAATAAATAAAAAAAGAAGAAGAATCTTCTCTGAACTGTAGCCCTAAAAGACCCAAAAAGGAGAGGGCTTCCAGCTTTTCAAAGTCATAACAAAGGTGTGACTTACCCACACCATATAATTAATACATTCTTTTCTCTGCCAATCCCATGCCACTTGGTGTGGTAGTCTAAAGCTGAGAGGCTTAAACACCTTCTATTTGGGTGTGGTAGTGCATGATGCATGGGGGTTAGTCAGTCCTAGCACTCAGGAAGCAGAGGCAAGCAGATTGCTGTGAGTTCAAGGCCTACACAGTTGAGGGGGTTTTTTTTTTTTTTGGTTTTTTTTTGTTTTTTAGGTTTTTTTTATTTTTTTATTTTTTTTTATTTTATTTTATTTTTTATTTTTCATTTATTTATTTGCCTTGGTGTTTGCCTGTAACTGGAACTACAGACAGTTGTTAGCTGCCATGTGGGTGCTAGGAATCGAACCAGGGTCCTCTGGAAGAGCAGAGGGTGCTCTTAACTGCTGAGCCATCTCTCCAGCCCCCACAGTTGAGTTCTAGACCAAGCCGGGCTACACAGTATGATCCTGACTTGTGGGGGGGGCGGGTGGATAGAGCTTAAGTATTTCATAATACAGGTCAGAGATAAAATCCATGAGAGTACTGGATCTATGGTTTTAGTGTTAAAAGCACCCTCCAGTGGGTGAAAATCATTTGATAGCAAAATTTCAAAGGTAGAAACCCAGAACCTGGTGCCAGACTGTCTTGCTAGTTAATTAATCCTCTTAAGTCATTATGAAGCAGGGAGAGTAAGTGTCCCCCATGGTGAGAGGATGTATTAACACAGTTCACATAGCACAGAACTGTCGAGAACAGTGCCTGGGTGTCCCTGTGGCCACTGTGGTGTTTACAGTGATCCTTAGAAGGTGGAAGCAGGAGGATCAGAAGTTCAAGGTCAGCCTGGGTCAGCTAGCTCATCAGTTCCAGTGCTTCCGCTCTCCTCATCTGTGTGAGGTGGGTGGCAGACTGCCTGCCTCTCACCAAAAGAAGCCACACCCCTGCCTGCCAGCTCTCTGCCTGCAGCTCACTAGGTTCAGTGTTCTATCTCCAAGAACCAAGCTCCTCTGCCTGTGTCTGTGTGACTTAACGGCTGTTGGTCCCCAGCCAATCTATCTTTTCTAAGCAAAGCTTGGATTTTGAAGTTCTGTCCAAATCAGCCACTGGGTGGGGACACAGCCTGCTGTGCCTCAAAGCTTGACTGCTTTCTTTTTCTTTTTCACTCCATAGAGACAGGGTTTCATTTTAGAGCTCAGGCTGGCATCAATCTCTTGGTCTTCCTATCCGAGCCCAGTGCTAGGGTTCTAGGCCAATGCCTGGCTCTGCCCATCTCTGTCAACTTTCACTCTAGATCTTTAGCAGTCTGCAGGATTCTCCTGTCTGTCTGAGTGTGCTTGTGCCACAGCGCTCATGTGCAGGTAAGAGGGCAACTTGGGGTGGGGTCTATCCTTCCACCAGGTAGTCCTAGGGATTGAACTTGGCTTGTCAATGGCAAGTGCCTTTACTCACTAAGCCATCTCAATGACCCTTAATTATTTTTAAATTATGATGGTGGATATTTAGTAATGCTTGAAAATTACCTATAAGCTTAGACAATCAGTTATTAGATTTATTTATATTTTTATATTTTTATGTGTAGGAGCATTTTACTGGTGCATCAAATGTGTGCCATGTACCCAGAAGCCAAAAAGGACATTAGATCTGTTAGTGCTTGCCCCCTGGGCGTGGCCCTGTGGCTAGCCTCGTTTAGACCACGCCCCCCAACCACTGAACACACAGACACATGCCCCTGGGCAGGTCTACAAGCTCCTTTAAAGAGACAACACAGACATTCCCTTTCTTTTTGCACCCTCCTTCTCCCTCCCCCTACCCTTCCAGAATTCCCAACAAACTCTAAATGGCATCCTAGCAGCAGCGTGTTTCATCTTTCCATGCACAAAATACTAACAAAATCCTCTAAAGTCAGACAGCTGCAAGCTGCTACATGGGTGCTGGGAACTGAACCCAGGTCCTCTAGAAGAGCAACAAGTACTCTTAACCATGAGGCTCTCTCCTGCCCCAAATCACCAGGTTGTTAAAGGGGAAAACGGTGCTTCCTCTGTGTGAAAGTGACAGAGTCCCAGCCTCGCTCTCTGGAACCCTGCCCACTCCTAGTCCCCCTGAGGTAAGCTTGGCAGGCCCAGCAGTGGCTTCTTTGTGCAGTTATGCAGCCTGGGCCCCACAGTTTCCCTGCCAGCCTATTCTCTGCTCACACTGTCCTCTTTTCCCATTTTTTTTTTTAAAGATTTATTTATTTATTATGCATACAGTTTTACAGAAGAGGGCACCAGACCTCATCATAGATGGTTGTGAGCCACCATGTGGTTTTGCTGGGAATTGAACTCAGGTCCTCTGGAAGAACAGTCAGTGCTCTTAACCTCTGAGCCATCTCTCCAGCCCCCTCTTTCTTTTTTTTTTAACTTTATTTATTTATCATTTATTTATTTATTTGCCTGGAACTGGAACTACAGACAGTTGTTAGCTGCCATGTGGGTGTTGGGAATCGAACCCGGGTCCTCTGGAAGAGCAGATGGTGCTCTTAACCGCTGAGCCATCTCTCCAGCCCCCCCTCATTGCATCTTTGATGTACGGGGGTGTTTGCCAGCACATCAGGGCAGTGAAGATGGCTCAGTCAGCAAAGTGTCTGCCATGTGAGCCCAGGGCTCTGAGTTCAGATCCCCAGCAGCCATGAGAAAGTGGGTGTGGTGGTTTGTGTCTGTAACTCAACTGTAACTGTGCTGAGGACCCCTGGAGCTTGCTGGTCAGGCACTCTAGCCAAAGCCTTCTACTTTTATGTGGGCTGTAGATTCAGTGAGAAACTCTCTCACACAAAACTCAAATGGGAACCCAACTTAACCTACAGCTTGAAGGTCTTCTGTACGAGTACATTCTTCTTCTGGAGTACAGAATATTCTACTACATGAGTGTGCCACCACAATCATATCTCTGATAGAAGAGATTGCTTTGGTTACTCACATATGTAATATCAGTGTTCAGGAGGCTGAGGCAGGTGGATCTTTGAAAAACAGAAGTCAACATAGGCAACTCAGCAAGATTGTGTGAAAAACAAAAAGAACAGTCAAGCATGGTAATGCCAACATTCACAAGGCAGAGTACAATCCAGCCTGGTCTACACAGTAAGTTCCAGGCTAGCCAGGGCTACACAGCCAGACCTTATCTCAGATATAAAAGAAAGGCAGAGCATCCCATAATAATGCTATACTCATCTTTGGACACATTCGTATAAGTAAATTAATTTTTACAAATTAAAACAGCCAGTGGGATGGCTCAGCAGGGAATGTGCTTGCTTGCTGTTTAAGCCTGGCACTTCAAATTTGAACCCTACATAAAGGTAGGAGAGAACCAGTGCCATGAACTCCACATGCACCATGGCAAGCATGTTCCCCTTCACAATAATAACACCTAATTTATCAATAAAATGTTTAATCTACAGAAGAAATTTTTCAGTTGTGTTTTGTCTTGAGACAGGGCTACTCAAAACACTGAGCTCAAAAGATCCCCTGTATCTATCTTTCAAGTGCTGAACTTACAACACATGCCATTGGGCCCACTTTACGGAACTCTTTTGTGTGGACATGGGTGGCACATGCTAAACACTGAGCTGTGTACCCCAACCTCTAACTTCTATGATGACAAATCCTGCCGAGCATCCTGACAAGGCACACCTTCCACAGACAGTCCATCCCTCACCTTTACCAAAACCCAATGAATTATCAAGCTGTCTGTGTCCCTGACCAGCATAAAGTGGTTTCATCTCAATTTGCATTTCTTTGACACCTTTCCACCAATTTCCTGAGTTCTCAGCTTCTTGTCCATCTTTTTAATTAATTTTTTGAGACAAGGCCACATAAATTCAGACTAGCTCTGAACTCTATATATAGCTGAAGATAACCTTGAATCTTGATCTTCTTGCTTCACACTGAGTGCTGGAACTTCCCCCGGCATGAAGTTTCCTCTTATTAATATGTGAAGCTTGTGATGTAACCAGAAAATTTTCCTTAGCTGTAAGGGTGACGGGTATCTCCTGCTTTTCTCCCCTCTTCCTCGGCTGTTTTTTTCCTATACAAGTTCCTCTTAATGGAGTTAAAGTTTGAGATTTTTCCACTGTGGGTTGAGTTTCCTGCCACACTTAGAGATGAACCTGAGTGAGCACTGCCACGCAATGGAGAGGTAATACAAAGGCGGTAGCTATCATGCACAGGCCAGTTCAGAGACTCCGCTTTGGAAGCAGAGTGCTGACTATAGTGAACAGAAGTCACTCACAAGCTGGAGAGATGGCTCAGCGGGCTAAGGGTGCCTGCCATCACTGCTGACCATCTGACTTTGGTCGTGGGAACCCACAAGGTGAAAGGAGAAAACAGACTCCCACAAGTTAAGTCATCCTCTAACTTTCACGAGTGTCATGGCACCTATGAGCCTCCCCCAGAGAGACGGGGAGAGAGAGAGAGAGAGACACCACGAGCACACAAAATAAATAAACAAAAGGTGGTCAGAGAGACAGCTCAATGGGTAAAGCACTTACTACCAATCCCAGCAGTCAGAGTCAGACTCTTGGAACAACATGGTAAACCATCTCTCCACACCCAGGGACACACACACACACACACACACACACACACACACTTTTTCCCATTCGCAAAATAAGAAAGCAAACTTTTAAACTAAATAAAAGTAATAAAAAAATTATAATGAAATGATTTTATTTTATTTTATTTTTTATGAAATGATTTTAAAAGACAGTAAAGCTGCAGATTTTTATGGTCCCTACTGTCTCTTGTGCTCTGGTGTCTCTGTGTGACCTCTGAGCATGCTTTTCCCTCTACAGTTCCACAGTCAGACACCCCACCCACATTCCTAACGAGTCCTATACTTCCCCTGGGGGATGCACAGCTCCAAGCGCAATCACAGATAGATCTCCACAGCTGCTACACTCAAGGCTGGACCAGCAATTCCATGGAGGTTAGGACTGAAGATGTGTCTGTTTCTTTCTCAGTGGGCTAATTTTTCTTCCTGGAAAGGGCTAACACACATCAATGTATTCTGGAGTCAGAATCTCACTCTGCAGCCCAGGAGGCTCTGAAGTCCCAATCTTCCTGCCTCGGTCTCCCCAGCACTAAAACATGGAAATGTGACACTCAATGGACCTATGTGTGATGGCACAGACTGGCTATTGATTCTAGTACAACCCTTATGTTGGACACACACAGTTGATGAAGCAAGTTTCCCATCTACAGGCTACTGCAGAAATGTTAAGAATTTGGACTCTGCTGGGCAGTGGTGGTACACGCCTAGCTTTCGGAGGCAGAAGCAGGCAAATTTCTCTGAGTTCCAGGCCAGTTTGATCTACAAAGAGAATTCAAAAACAGCCAGGAATACACACAGAGAAACCCTGTCTCAAAAAACGAAAGAGGGGGGATTGATTACCTAAGCTAAAAGCTTGCCCTAAAGCCTCTCTCATTAGAAATATCAAATTTCTATATTGTCACTAACTTATTGTTGGTGGAGACTTTTTCTGCCATTCCATTGCCCCTGCTGCACTAGAAGCCTAACAGCACTTCACCCAGTTCTGTCCAAGCCCAGCACTTCTAAAGCAATGTGTATTGTTAACCAATACAAATCTCAAACAACAGGGGCCAAGATTCTTTCCATGCAACCAGCAACTGAAGTAGACCACCTGATGAAGAGCACCAAACAGACCCCATTGCAAAGGCACGGAAGTTCCTCTGACATGACTGGGACAGTCTACTATGCTCAACAGGACAGGAAAAGACCCATCGGCATAACAGTTCTCCAAAAGTCAGTACAGACACAGGAGACAAACTTCACCTCTGACCTTGAACTATGAAAACAAAGCCATTATTTCTATTAAGTACATTTAACAATTTTTTAAAATTTATACATTTTAGAATTTCCTCCCATAAAGTCAACAAGGACATGTGTTTTTAAAGAAATATATATATTTTCATTTATTAACACAAGTTGTATTTTTATAAGCATTACATATACAGAATAAGGCTGTAATACTACATTATCCTTCTGGGCCTAAAACTCAGATGAGAAAGACAGGAAAGAATGCAGTTCTGGCTGGGGCAGTGATAGCACATGTCTTCAGTACCAACCAGAACTTGGGAAGCAGAGGCAGGCAGGTGAACCTCTAGGTCCCAGGCCAGCCTGGTCTACAAAGTGAGTGAGTTACAGGACAGGACTGGGATGGGGGGGTTGGGTTCTGGAGTTTGGAAGTTTTGGGGTTTTTTTGTTTTTTTTTTTAAAGTTTGTTTACCAGACTTTATTTATTTTTGTATGTATAGGAGTGTTTTGCCTTCAGTGCCTGGAAAAGCCAGAAGAAAGTTTGTTTCTCCAGGCCCCAGGTTTTCTCAATGTGCAATTTAACTGGAAAAAAAGATATTTCAGGCTGGAGAGATGGCTCAGCGGCTAAGAGCACTGCCTGTTCTTCCAGAAGACCTGAGTTTAATTCCCAGCATCCACACGGCAGCTAACAACTGTCTGTAATTCCAAGAGCTGACATCCTTACAGTTATACATGAAGGCAAAACACCAATTCACATAAAATAAAAAATAAAAATAGAAAATGTTTGGAAAAAAAAGGTTTGCATATTTTTTAAAAATAATTTTTTTTTCAAACAGTCTATGCAATCCAGGCTGTCCTCCAACTGGCAATCCTCCTGCCTCAGCCTCCAAATTGCTAGTATTAGAGTGAACAACCACTTAAAGCCCAAAATCAAAGTTAATAACTGGTCTCCTCCTCACGTTTAACTCAGGGCTGGGTGGGGCTGGGTGGGTCCTTACCCCTGCTGCCTCAGTCTCCTCTCTCCCCTAGGGCATCCACTATGAGCACAAAGGAGGTGTGGGAGGTCCCGTGAGAAGAGCTTCAGCAGCTCAGGTGAGGTCCAGGAAACATCCCTTTACCCCTCAGCAGTATCAGAAGCAGGCGATAAGGCAGCTGTTTCTTTGCTTACCCTTCTATTAAATAAACTGCAGTATTTCATTTACAACTTATAATTATGCCCATCCTGCTATTAAGGGTGAACAGATGAGTGCTGTTTCCACGGGAACCATAGGACCCAGTATTTAGTGCAGAGGACCAACAGAGGAAAGGTTTAATAAGCATTAGTTTCCCTGCTGTTGTTACTGGTGGATGTCCCAAGGGACAAAGCTCTTATACGTAATTATGATCCTTTCCCACAAGCTGTTTAGTGTGTCATCTGAGTTCCACTGTCTTTCCAGGCGCTTCTCTTCTGTGTGGCTCCGGGGCTGTCCCTATGGTATTTCAAACAGATCTTTACTAATCGAAGTTTCCATGCCATAAACCATCCCCCTGAGCCTGGATATACATTAAGCCCTGCTCTTAGCTAATTTTTCAAAAAGCATTTCTGATGACCAAAGCCTTTCCTTCACCTATATGGACAATAAGTAAGTTCTGGATCGGCAGCAGGAAGACCAGGAAGGAGCAGCTGAAAATTCCATTGAGAAGATGCAGAGAAACAACAGGATTCACAGGAATGTGTGTTTCTAGGACTGGCCTGCAGGGCTCTAGGAATTTACAGAGATTCTTTTTGTTTGCTTCTAGTATTTGCTTTGTTAGTCCGTGTGTATGATGTGTACATGAGTAGAGCTGCTTGCCACGGTGCACTGCACGAGGTCAGAGAACAAATCCTGGGAGTCTGCTCTCCTTCACAGCAGGCCTCCCAACTGCAGTAAGCTGGTCAGGCCTGTGCAGCCTCCTACCAAGTCCAGCACTTGTTTCTGTTCTAGGGGCTATCTCTGGTTTGGTTTAGTTTGGTTTGGTTTGGTTTTGAGGCAGAGTTTCAAGCAGCCTACACTAACTAGCTTCAAATTCCTAATGCCCGGGGCTGGAGAGATGGCTCAGTGGTTAGGAGCACCGTCTGCTCTTCCAGAGGACCCGGGTTCGATTCCCAGCACCCACATGGCAGCTAACAACTGTCTGTAGTTCCAGTTCCAGGCAAACACCAAGGCAAATAAATAAATAAAGTTTCAAAAAAAAAAAGATTCCTAATGCCCACGCCCCCACCACCCAAGTGTTATGATTATAAGCCTGGACCACCCCAGACTCTGGCTCAACTACTTCTGACATTAGGTACTGAATGAAACAAACAAGTCTCCAAATAGCTCTTCCTTCCATCTTCTACCTAGCAGAATCTACAGTAGGGACTAGCCCACAAACCACCCACACCTGTACTGCCATGGAGCCCTGTCCATATTATCTGAAGAAGAAAGGCACATGGAATGATCCAAAAAGCTAACAATGAAGTGACTGATATTTAGTGACCAAGAAGGCACAGGACAGCTGAGGTGTGGTTCAGTGAAAAAGCTTATGCTGGCCTGTGAAGCCTGTACTTAATCCCCTGTGTCACAATATAATAAAATAAATATCAAAGACAATGAAGGGAGGGAAGGAGTGGTGCTTTTCTCTTGCCCATTCTGAGACTTGCCACCCATGCCAGTCTCTGGTAAATACCTATATTTATTAAGAATCAAACATGGTATGGTAGTAGTACATGCCTGTAATCACAACACCTAGAAAGCAGATGTGTGGATTGCCACAAGTTTAAAACCAGCCTGTGAGTCTCAGGCCAGCCATGGCTACATGGTGAGTTCCTGTCTCAAAAACAAAGAAAGATCATGGGTCATAATATGTCTTAGATAGATTCCAGCCATTTCACAGGAAGAAGCACATGCACCCAAACACCCCCAGCAGAAGACACACATGCACCTGAGCATCCCCAGCAGAAGTACTTATTTAAAAAGAAAGAGAGAGCAAGCCTCAGTGTCAGGCAGTGGTGGAGCATGTCTTCAATTCCAGCACTCTAAAGGCAAAGGAAGGTGGATCTCAGTGAGTTCCTGGACAGCCAGGGCTACATAGAAAAACCCTGTCTAAAGAAAGAAAAGGAAGGAAGAAAAAAAGGAAGGGAGGGAAGAAGGAAAGAAAGGAGGGGAGAGTTGGAGTGATGAGGGGAAAGAGCCTCAAGTCAGCATCTAAAATAGGCTTTAGAACTTACTACACAGGGGGCTGGAGAGATGGCTCAGAGGTTAAGAGCACTGACTGTTCATCCAGAGGTCCTGAGTTCAATTCCCAGCAACCACATTGTGGCTCACAACCATCTATGATGAGATCTGGTACCCTCTTCTGTATACTGTATACATAATAGATAACTAAAAAAGAAATGACACAAAAATACTCTAAAAAAATAAATATTTAAAAAAAAAAAGAAAAAGAAAGAAAGAACACAGAAGCCCTCTGCTGGGTGAGCTTGAAGAAATAAAGAAATAATCCTGCAAAAGTTACATACTCAAGACAGGTGGAAGCCCAGAACTCAGGATTGTAAATGTAAAGCCTAGGGCACATGAGACCATCTCAAAAAACACCAAACAAAACCTGGCACAACAGCACATGTGTGGAGGGAAGAAAACGGGAAGTTCAAGATCACCTTCAGTACACGGAGAGACTGGGGCTAGCTTGAGCTATAGGAATCCCTGCCTCACTTAGAGGGAGTTCAAAGAGAATCTAAATCCTGGGTTAGGAATAGTCTCTCTATGTAACCTTGAATGTCCTGAAGCTTGCTATGTAGAACAGGCTGGCCTCAAACTCAGACAGAGATCCTCCTGCCTCTACCACCCAAGTGCTGGGACTAAAGGTGTGCACCACCATATGATAATAACTAATAAAATTTAATAGAACAAATGCTGGTCAAACAGCAGGCAACATGATGTGCTGTTGTTTGTTCTCTGGGAGCCTCCTTCCCCAGGACACAGAGAGCAGCTGCAGTGAAGAAGGGGTTAAAGGTGCAGATCTACAATCTTTCAGCTCTTTGCCCACAAATCAGTGACCCCATTCTACCCTTCTCACCCTGACCCCAGAAAAATCACGTCCTGTAGGGGGAACACTCTGTGCAGATAACAGTCAGTCCTCTTAGTTAAATGTGAGTCTTCTATAGGAAAAGGCTAAGTCATGGGGAAAGGCAGTCATTAGGGACAGCAACCTAAGCAAGATGCTACAAAAAAGTCGCAAGAACAGCTCTTCTGGGGCAGCAGACACTCTGTCCTGTCCGTATAAATCACTGTGGGGTAGCAGATGCTCTGTCATACAAATCTGTCTTCTCCTGGAGTCTCACTGCTCAGCATCTCTACTCTGATGACAAGGCAATAAATAAAACAGCTCCAAAACCTCTTCCCAGAGTGCTTCTCCCTACTTCAAAGCCTCCCTCTGTCTGATCTTACTGAACCTCCTCCTGTGATCCTGCCTTCCCAGGAGCCAGGAAGATATTTTTAAACAGATCAGCTCATGCCATTCCCCATCACATCCTTCTATGGTTTTTCTTTTTTAAAAAAAAAGATGTATTTATTTACTATGTATACAGTATACAGAAGAGAGTACCAGATGTCATTATAGATGGTTGTGAGCCATCATGTGGTTGCTGGGAATTGAACTCAGGACCTCTGGAAGAACAGTCAGTGTTCTTAACCTCTGAACCATCTCTCCAGCCCCCTTCTATGGTTTTTCATTTCTCTGAGGTGCACATGACACTGAAGACCTTAGGAGTCCCCATAGGGTTGGGGGTGAAGCTCAGCAAGGGGCACAGGCTGAACACACACAAGGCCCTAGGCTCCATCTCCAGCACAAGAAAGGGGGAACCTCCTTCACGGTCCAATTCCTACCACTCATTCACCTCCAGTCTCACAGGCCCTGCACATGCTCCCTCCTGCTCACCAAACACCCTGGGACTTCCCCCAGTTCAGCACGGTTTCCTCAGACCTGGAACACTCAGTGTCCAGCACAGGAGCTGGTATACAGTAATCTTATGTTGAGTTCAGTGAGCCATGAGCGCATGCCTGCAATCACTCAGGAGGCTGAAACAGGCGAGTCTGGAGTCCCAATGAGCCTGGGTTAAGTAAAACCTTATCTCTAAGCCAGGCATGGTGGCACACACCTATAATCCCAGCATGATGAAGGCAGAGGCAAGAGGATCATGAGTTCAAAGACAGAAGACATCCTCAGCTATGTGTAAAGTTTTAGAGCACCCAGGCAACATGAGACCTGTCACAATGAACAAAATAAACTCACCAGTAAATGAACAGTTTCATCACTGTGGGTCAGTGCAATAAGGATTTGTTTCTGGTTTAAGTCTGTGTCTTCCTATACCCAGACTGGCCTCAAATTCACAACTACTCCAGGGTGCTGAGATTACAAGTGTGCACCACCAAACCTGAAATTATCTTTAGATAATTTTTAAAAACAGATAATGTGGGGCTGGAGAGATGGCTCAGCAGTTAAGAGCACTGACTGGTCTTCCAGAGGACCTGAGTTAAATTCCCAGTATCCGGGGCTGCAGAGATGGCTCAGTGGTTAAGAGCACCCTCTGCTCTTCCAGAGGCCCCGGGTTCGATTCCCAGCACCCACATGGCAGCTCACAACTGTCTGTAGTTCCAGTTCCAGGCAAATAAATAAATAAATAAATAAATTAATTAATTAAAAAAAAATTCCCAGTATCCACATGGCAGCTACGAACTGTCTGTAATTCCAAGATCTGACACCCTTACAAAGTAATGCATACAGGCAAAACACCAATTCACATAAAATAAAAATAAATATTTAAAAAAAAAAACAGATAACGTGGACATGAGTATTTGCCCAGTATACATGAGGCTTTGTGGAGTATGGCAGCAGACACTTGTAAAGCAAGCACTCAGAAGAGGCTGAGGTAGAAGGGTTTGTAGTTTGAGACCAGTCTGAACTATATAGAGTACCTTGTCTCTAAACTAACTAATTAAAACAGACTCTCTGCGTGTGAACAGATACACACATTACCTAGATACATATAAACACACACAACTGCACATATATGCACATCACAATGTGTACAAACAAATGTATTCTACACACTTTATCACACACTGATCAACTATAGGTCTCAACTTGGAACTAGTTTCATCTGACTCATCTGGTTTATGGCTCCTCCATAAATTCAATGTTCCTTGCAAAGATGCACAATCCACAGACCCTTTCCCAAGTCAGCTTTGCCAAGTACCACAGCACCTTTGCTAAATGCACACAAACACTCTCAAAGTTATGATAATGAATCAGGCTGCCCTTTAGAGCATTTGAACCCATTTGAGGCATCTCAAGCACTGGTACAATCCAAAACTCCCCTGGCACCTGTCCAACGGCAGTGTTTGCCCTTCCCCTAAAAATGTCAGTCTCGGGGGCTGGAGAGATGGCTCAGCGGTTAAGATCGCCGTCTGCTCTTCCAGAGGACCTGGGTTTGATTCCCAGCACCCACATGGCAGCTAACAACTGTCTGTAGTTCCAGTTCCAGGCAAACACCAAGGCAAATAAATAAAGTTTTTTAAAAAAAAAAAAAATGTCAGTCTCAGATGGCAAGTAACACCTGTTTTCTAAAGCAAAGAGCAATCAGCTCAGTGTCCTTATTGTTCTGTGGCTGCCTAAATTACGTCCACCAGGACCTGCTAGTGACAATTACAAACATGACTTGGCTCTGTCATTACAAGAACATGTGTGTCTCCTAACAGTGTGCACATTGAACATTTGCAAGAATGGGAAGCAATTGGTACAGCCTATGCTCTTGGGCAACTCCAGCCCAAACCTCGGCTTTCTGTAGGTCACAACATGAATAGAGACAGTGAGATACCACTGAAGAGGCATGGTTTTCAGCAGCACACATTTACTTACTCTCCCAGGAGATAAACCAATGTGGCTGCCAGAGAGCACATGGGACAAAATGTACTTGACCTGCAATGACAAACCAGAACCCTCCAATCTGAGGACAGCTCAACATTCCACCCTCAGCTCAAGTCATCACATGTATCTTTTAAAAGAACAAAAGCTGACTGAAGGAAGAAGGCTTGAAAAGACAGGCCATTTTGTCAGCTGGGTGAGAGCAAGGGCATATACAAAATGTGAACACCTAAATTCATTAGTCTCGCAGCTGAAGTCCCCAGGACCAGTCATTTAATTATTCCATGATTTAGTTTCCCTTCCTTCAAGGTTGAGAAGGAACAACATACTTCAAGCCAACATACTAAATATATCAAAATGCTGAATACTCGTAAAAATCTAAAGCCTGCAGACACTAATCAAAATGAACTATTTTAGGGCTGGGGGTGGTTGCACAAATTTTTAATCCCAGCATTCAAGAGACAGAGGTAAATGGATCTCTGTGAGCTCAAGGTCAGCCTGCTCTACACAGCAAGTTCTAGACCACCTAGTGTGACATAGTGAGACCCCATCTCTTAAAAAAAAAAATCATTGTATAATAAAGTAAAACACACAGTCAATATGGTGCTTGTCATTCAAGTGTCAGTTCCTATGATCACTTCCTCAAAAAGACGGTCCCTGAATCCCCATCAAAACTCAGTGTGTTCTCAGATCCTCAGGCCAGCAATATGGCTCAGGGGTAAATACGGTTGCCTAACGACCTGGGTCAATCCCTAGAATGCTTATAAAGGTGGAAATGAGAGAAGTGGCCCCACAAAGCTGTTTCCTGACTTCCCCGTGTGAGCACACACACACCCTCATCTCACACCAACATACACAATTAAACAAAAATGTCTTTAAAAAAAAAGAAAAAGACTGGCATGAAAACAGAGAAATGTCTGTGGAAGAGAACAGAATCAAGAAACAAATCCGGGGCTGGAGAGATGGCTCAGTGGACCCGGGTTCGATTCCCAGCACCCACATGGCAGCTGACAGCTGTCTGTAGTTCCAGTTCCAGGCAAATAAATAAATAAATAATAAGTAAAAAGTTTAGAAAAAAAAAAAAAAGAAAAGAAACAAATCCACATGAAGGTCAAGTATTCTTCAACAATGGAGCAGCCTCTATCACGGAGACAGGCTTCCCAGCTGGCTGCAGTGCTGGGGCAACTGGAGGCACAGGAAAGAGCTGGCAGGTACCTCTGCAGGAATAAGGCATGAGTGTGGAGTAAATGCCTATAAAACACCCAGATATACAAAATAAAGTATTTTCTCGTTAAAAAAAGAGTCAAGCATATGTCTTTAATTCAAGCACTCAGGAGGCAGAAGCAGGTGGATCTCTGTGAACTCAAAGACAGCCTGGTCTACAAATTGAATTCCTTAACAGCCAGAGCTATTACACAGAGAAACCATGTCTCAAAAAAAAAGAAAAGAAAGAAACAAAGAAAGAAAAGGAAGAAATCAAAACTGAACTGACATATGACATTCCACAAAAAATGGCTCAAATAAAAAGAACTGACTGTACTAAGTTTGGCGAAGATATGGATAAACTGTATGTAACTCTCAGAATATGGCTGGAAAGTAAACAGTGGAAGCACTTTTGAACACAGGCTTCGGGTATCTGTAAAAAAATCAAATACAGCCATTCACCTTGTAGATGGCTACTGAAGAGAGATGAAACTATGCTGACCTTTGCAGGAACATTAACAACATCACATGTGAGTGACAAATTCTACAAACAGCCAAAGGTCCATCAAAAAGGGTAAATCCACAGCCCTAAAATGAAATGCTGCACAACTAGGCAGTAACAAGTAACTGAACTCTCAAACAGTGTGGATGGATCTCAGAACAGATATATAAAAAGCCTTGTGGTGGCTCAGTGGGTAAAGGCACCTGCTCACCACCCTGACAACCCGAGTTCAATCCCCAAATCAACCAGTGCAAAGATAGAACCCCTGATCTTCATATACTCGAAAAAACTACACATGCACTCCCAAGTAAATGTTTTTTAAAAAAAGAGTGAGATAGGCCTGGGGAGATCATTCAACAACATAGGCACTGGCTCCCAAGCCTGCCAACCTGAGTGCAAGCCCTGGAACCTGTGTGGTAGAGAGGGGTGATTTTCACAAGTTGTCCTCTGATCTACAAATATACAGCATGCCATGGACCCACACTCAGTGAGTAAATAAAGGGGAAAAAAACTTTCAATAATAAAATATCGGGGGCTGGAGAGATGGCTCAGAGGTTAAGAGCACTGACTGTTCTTCCAGAGGACCTGAGTTCAATTCCCAGCAAAACCACATGGTGGCTCACAACCATCTATGATGAGGTCTGGTGTCCTCTTCTGTAAAACTGTATGCATAATAAATAAATAAATCTAGAAAAAAAAAAAAAAAAAAAAAAAAAAAAAAAAAAAAAAAAAAAAAAAAAAAAAAAAAAAAAAAAAAAAAAAAAAAAAAAAAAAAAAAAAAAAAAAAAAAAAAAAAAAAAAAAAAAAAAAAAAAAAAAAAAAAAAAAAAAAAAAAAAAAAAATATCGGGACCTCCCCCCTCAAAGAGAGTCCATATTGTCTAGTTCCATTTATATAAAATTCTAGGAAACCCAAACTAATCATGGTAACAGCAGAACTGTGGTCAAGGGAGAACAAAGGACTGGGAAGTAAGCATGAGCGGAGGAATCCTGCAGAAGCAGTGGATATGTTCATTATCTTGACTCCCAAGTGTACACAGAAGTCAAGGTTTATCAAATTGTATGCTGAAGTAGATGCAACTTATCTCAATAAAGCTGATTTTAAAACTAAGTAAAACAAGCTCCTATAGTGATCCAGCCTGTAATGCCAGCACTTAGGTTGAGATTAAGGGAATATAAATTAGAGGCTAACCTGAGCAACACAGTGAGAGATCCTGTCTCATTCCATCAACCTCACAACTTAAAAAAATAATACACGCGGGGGCTGGAGAGATGGCTCAGCGGTTAAGAGCACCGTCTGCTCTTCCAGAGGACCCGGGTTCGATTCCCAGCACCCACATGGCAGCTAACAACTGTCTGTAGTTCCAGTTCCAGGCAAACACCAAGGCAAATAAATAAATAAATAAAGTTTTAAAAAAAAAAAAAAAAAAAAAAAAAATAATACACAAGGACCACTTTACATGTGTTGGGTTCTGTAATGTGAATCTTCAGGAAACACTTTTCTGTAACTTTGAAGCACCAGGACTGAAGAGAAGGGATGATTCTGTTCCAAACTGTCATCCCGACCACGTGCACTTAGGCTGTGTCCACACTGCCCAGCTTCTGCACTATGAAGCTGGACAACGTAGGGCCTATTACCCTTCGCCCCTCTCCCCACCCCCCGTGCCATCTTTTTGTCTCCTAAAGCAGCAAATTCTTACAAGTCTGGAAGAGCAGACAAAAGGGACAAAGGACTCAATGACTATTTGACAGATTAAAGAATAGACAACTGTTTTTATTTAAAAGCTCCCTGAAGAATTAGAACGTATGAGTTCTGTTGAGATGGAGTTAGATATTACCCGGATCTGCAAGTACATGCCAAGAGACTTCTCCATGTCACTCATTTCCTATGAGTTTTCAATTTTCTTTTTTTCCTCCCTTTTTTGGTTTTTGAACCATAAATACCATTCAGGTGTGTTTCTGAGGAGCTAATATTTTGAAAGGTTTCTTGTTCAAGTACATGACAACAGCCTGAAAACATTTTTCAAATGTCTCAGTTGGTGGTCATAAAACTGAATCGTCATGGAAAAGAATAGACAATGGAACCTGTCTGTGAACGGTCTAGGAGAGGTACAAAATAGCACCATCCTTATTTTTAAAAAAAAACAGAGGTCACACTGATGTTTAGCAACAAAATTACAGCTTTACAAATAATTAGCAACAGTTACAGAACAATAACGGCAACGTAGTAATTAACATCCAGGTTCTGTCTCCACCACTCATGAAGGTAACATACGACAATTTGCTCATCCTTAGAACCGGAGACCACTGCTGACCTCATAGGACTGCGATACTAAAATGTGTTAGGCTGGCCTCTAGAAAGAGGAAAGTCAATGTCAGTAACTGAGTCTTGTTACCTGGAAGTTTCAAAGGAGCCCATTAACTCACTAATCCTCCTTCTAACCTTAACTTCAAATCCTGTCCTGTCACCAGCACATTACTTAGGAGCCTCAGTTTCCACGTCCGTAAAACGGGAACACACTAGTTACCAGAGGGAAGGATTCCACGAATAGATAAAGGTTCCCGACCCTCCCACCTTTCAAAGCGAAGATCACAGGGGTAAGGAATACTCTTCTCGGCGGCAGGCAGCCTCAGTTTTCCTACTTCTGGCACTTACGGGCGAGCGTGAAGACGCGAAAAAGAGGCACCTAAAAGGGTCCCGCGTGATGGCCCCGAGGTGGCTCAGGCGCCTCCCCGAGCGCGCGGGGTTATTTCGGAATCCCCAGGAGGCTACGCTCATGAGGCAATGGGTCAGGAATGCGGCGGCCGGCCGGGCCGCGGGTGTCCCCACGGGCATCCCGGGCCGCGGGAGCAGGAACTTGGGGCGGCAGGAAATGAATGGGGACCTGCGGGCGGGGCAGTGGAGCAGCGGGGACGCCTGACCAACGGGGAGACCGGGTGTACACCCGCTATGGCCGGGCAGCAAGGAGGCGGCGGGGACCCAGGCCGCGGCCGGGCCCCTGCGAATGCTCACCTCCGCGATGTCATGTTCCTCCCACCTCCGGCTCCGCACGGACCCGCTGCTCGCTCAGGCTCCGCGGGGCGCCGTCACATGGGGTGACCCAAGCGAGGCTCCGCTAAGGAGCAGACACGGGTGCGAGCAGAGCCGGCCAACCGCGCGCACAACCCCTGCCAGGCCTGGATCCCGGACACTGTGCGGCCGCCCCGCCGCCCCGCTCGCTCCGCCCTCGCCCCCGCCCCTTTGCTCTGGCGCCGGCGTGACGTTGCACGCGCGCCGCCTCTACTTCCTGCTTCCGTTTTGCCCGGGGGCTTCCTCCTCTAACTCTTTTGGGCAGTCCGCGAATTGGTGGAGTCGGTTTCTCCTCTAAAGCTGGGACGGTGCGCACAGATGGGCGATAAACAAGCAGGGACAGGGAGGCGGCTCAGCGGTCCAGATCGATTGCTGCTGCCCCTACGGAGGGCTGGAGTGCGGTTCCCAATCCCTATATGGGGCGGCCCACAACCTTCAGCTCCACGGGATCCGTCGTCCTCCTCTGGGTTCCGCGGACACTCATTCGACGTGCAAATACCCATACATATACACATAATTAAATATTTTAAGATTTATTCCTTTTGCCAGGCGGTAGAGGCGCACTCCTTGAATCCTCGTTCTAGGGAAGCAGAGGCTGGTGGAGTTTGAACCCAGCCTACTCTACAAAACAGTCCTGTTTCAGGACAGCCAGAGCAACACAGAAACCTTGTCTCGAAAAACAACAAATAAACAAAAACAGCTATTGTTTAACTAGCTTAACTGCTGCCACCTTCGATGGGGGTGTTTGGTTTGGTTTCGTTTTTAAGAAACAGCCTAGGACCATAGTTTTTACAGTTTGAAGTTAGCACAAACTTCTCCGTTTTTGTAGTTTCACCCACATCGGATTAGCACTCCTGGCAAGCGTATTTTGTTTGTTTCTTTTTGGTATTGTTTTTCTAAGTTAAGAAATTTCACCTTTTCACTTAAAAGAAGCACTTCTTAACTTCTCTTTGGAATGAGGGGAGGCTTTGTTAGATAAGTGAGGTTTTCTTGAACAGCTGCACCTTGATGAGGCATGAAATTAAAAATGAATTAAAAATGATGGGGAGGCTGGAGAGGTGGCTCAGTGGTTGAGAGCCACTCTTTTAGACTGCTCTTTTAGAGGACCAGAATTCAATTCCCAGCACCCACATGGCAGCTCACAACTGTCTGTAAACATGCTGCCCGTGTGACCATTTTAAATGGGGTAGTTAGCATAGGCTTTTCTGAGGTGACATTTGAATACTTGCTGAATATTTTTCTGATAAAAGCGCAATCAAAGTATATGGGAGATGTGTCTAGGTTCTATGCCTGTATCATTTTACATATAGGTTATAAACATCTGCTGGGGGCCCCAAGCCCATCCCCATGGACACTGACTGAAGAGTATATGCACAGTGCAGCCCAATACTTTTTACACTGAATCCTCAATAGCTTCTCACTGCCTTTAGGGTATGGTTCAATTTTTTGGAACAAATACATGGTCTAGTAATCCAAGCTCACTTCTCCAATCCCTCATCTCCCTACCATTCACCTCATTCTCTAAGACACTCCCTGCATCCTGAGTGACTTCAGTCCCCACCCAAACATGTTATGAAATAATCTGCTTCCGCTCCCTGGAGGGCTTTCATCATTAGGACCCAGGTTTCAGCCTCTAACCTCAGACTGGATGCAACTTCCTCTGGGATAAGAAGCCTCTCCTATCTTCACCGTCCAAAGACAGCTGTTCTTGCATAGGACTCCTTCTGGGCCCTTCACTGGAATCTAAGAGGAAGGGTCACAGAAGACTTAAGTTCTGTATCTTCCCACATGGCTGTCACAGGCAAACCTAAGGGTCCATTTCCCTCTCTACCCCATGGGGTGTCTGTGAAGCGCTTAGCATGTTGCCTGGTAGACTAAGTTCTTCGTAAACACCATTTCTCATCAGCTCCTTTTCAAAGGAGACTTGGAGGTCTTTGAGTGTGGAAAACACTCTAGGCTATATTCTGTATACTCTGCTGAGAGCTATCTAGATTTATCTAGAACATATATGAAATTGTATCACTCTTTTGTTCTGGGAAGGAGGCCGAAGGCCTTGAACATTAAGCTGGAATTTTACCATTTGCACCAGACCCTTCCATATATGGCTGATGCCAATACCATTACATAACCCAACAGTTGCCAAAAGCATCATTTTTCCTATTTCTGGCATAGTTGCTTTCAAAGTTTATTTGAGTCTGGAATTTTTTTTTCTTTTTTTTAACTTTATTTATTTATTTATTTGCCTTGGTGTTTGCCTGGAACTGGAACTACAGACAGTTGTTAGCTGCCATGTGGGTGCTGGGAATCGAACCCCGGTCCTCTGGAAGAGCAGACGGTGCTCCCAACCGCTGAGCCATCTCTCCAGCCCCGTTTTTTTTTTCTTTTTAAATATTTATTTTATTTATTATGTATACAGTATACAGAAGAGAATACCAGATGTCATCATAGATGATTATGATCCACCATGTGGTTTTTGGGAACTGAACTCAGGTGCTCTGGAGAGCAGTCAGTGCTCTTAACCTCTGAGCCATCTCTCCAGCCCAGAATGTTTTTTTTTTAAATTTTTATTTATTTTTGGTTTTTCAAGACAGGGTTTCTTTGTGTGCCTCTGATTGTGTCCTAGAATTCAATCTATAGACCAGGCTGGCCTTGAACTCACAGAGATCTGCCTGACTCTGCCTCCCAAGTGCTGGGATCAAAGATGTACACCACCACTGCCAAGCTAAAAATTTTTTTTAAAGAAGCAAGATCTTCATTTGTCAAGGACCACAGTCACACAGGGTAACCTGAAACACACCAGACTGTCCCCAAACTTACAACACCAATCCTATCTCAGCCTCCCAGGTTGCTGGGATATAGGCATGTATCACCAATCTTAGTGGAATACTCTTTTTTAAATGTAGATTTTTATTTTGAATTATGTGTATATGTGGAGGCAATGCTTATAAGTGCAATGTTTGCAAAGTTCAGAAGGGGTGTAGGAGCCTCTGGAACTGGGGTTACAGGCAATTGTGAGCCACCAGGTGGGTAGGGGGAAACAAACCCAGATCTTCTATAAAATCACCAAGCACACTGAATCTCTGAGCCATCTCTCCAGTCACTTGCTCACTCTCTTTTGTTTGAAACACGTAGCCTAAACTGGCCTTGAGTTCACTATGTAATTGAGGACGACCTTGAACTTCCAATCCTCCTGCCTCTACCTCTGGGATTACAGGCATATAATTCTATAATCATACCACACAAAATTCATGCAGTACTAGGAATCAAACCTATGTCAGGAAAGTATTCTACCAACTGTGTTCCATTACCAGCCAAGATCTGGAATACTCTTCAATGAAACCTTGACCAGCTAGAGAACTAAATGTCAGGAAATAAACTTCAACTTACATAGGGATAACACTCTGAGCAAGTCCCTTGACCACTTTCCAAAAATAAGTAAACACCTCTTCCTGTGGGCCCCACAATGCTTGTTCATGCCTCTATCAACCCCTAACATACTTCTGCATCATTGGGCTGAATCTTCTTCAGGCCGCAAACTCCCAAAGTGACATGGTCATTGTCTCCTTCCAAGTCATGTGCCTAGAGCCTAACAGAGTGGCTGGTTGATAAGAAGTTTAAATATATTTGTTTAAAGATACTTTACTGGGGGCAGCAAGATGGTTCAAAGGAAAGAACTTCCACAAATTGTCCTTTGACTGCCACAAATAAATAAATATAAAAGAGTATTTTTTTAATTTTTTTTAGCTAGGCAAAATATTTAAAAATTTTTAGGGGCTGGAGAGATGGCTCAGCGGTTAAGAGCACTGACTGTTCTTCTGGAGGACCTGAGTTCGATTCCCAGCATCCACATGGCAGCTAACAACTGTCTGTAATTCCAAGATCTGACACCCTTACACAGTTATGCATGCAGGCAAAACACCAATTCACATAAAATAAAAATAAAATAAAGCTTTAAAAAATATACTTTCTCTCTCTAATATTTCAACCTTTCCTTGATAATGGTGGCTCACAACCATCTATAGTGAGATCTGGTGACCTCTTCTGGCATTCAGGCATACATGCAGGCAGAACACTGTATACATAAAAAATTAATCTTGAGGGCTGGAGAGATGGCTCAGCGGTTAAGAGCATCCTCTGCTCTTCCAGAGGACCCGGGTTCGATTCCCAGCACCCACATGGCAGCTAACAACTGTCTGTAGTTCCAGTTCCAGACAAACACCAAGGCAAATAAATAAAGTTTTAAAAAAAATTAATCTTGAAAAAAATAAGATCTTTAACATAAGCCTAGCTGGTTGGTGGTGGCACATGCCTTTAATCTCAGCACTTGGGAAGCAGAAGCAGGCAGATCTCTGAGTTTGAGACCAGCCTGGTCTACAGACTGAGTTCCAGGACAGCCGGAGCTGTTGCATAGAGAAACCCTGTATTTAAAAAATAATAAACAGGGCTGGAGAAATGGCTCAGCAGTTAAGAGTACTGACTGTTCTTCCGAAGGACCTGAGTTCAAGTCCCAGCATCCACATGGCAGCTAACAACTGTCTCAAGATCTGACACCTTTACATTAAAAAAATAAATAAATAAACAAAGAAACAAATACCTGGGTTTAATTCCCAGAATTCACATGTCAACTCTCAATGCCTGTAACTCCAGTCCCAGGGACCACAACATTTTCTACTGGCTTCCTGGCACTTTGTCATATATATGGTACATATCTATCTATCTATCTATCTATCTATCTATCTACCTACCTACCTACCTACCTATCTATTATCTATCTATCTGTATATATGTATGTATTTATCTATTGTCTATCTATCTTTATATTCATCTATTTTCTTTTTTATTTATTTATTTATTTATTTATTTGCCTTGATGTTTGCCTGGAACTGGAACTACAGACAGTTGTTAGCTGCCATGTGGGTGCTGGGAATCGAACCCGGGTCCTCTGGAAGAGCAGGCGGTGCTCTTAACCGCTGAGCCATCTCTCCAGCCCCTCATCTATTTTCTTATGCATATTTATCTATACATATCTATCTACTTAGGTATATACAGGTAGATAGACAAATAGAGAGGCTGATCGATATGCACTCAAACATACACATTAAAAATAAATGAATCTAAAATCAAAACAAACAAAAAACAGGGGCCAGTATACTGGTTCCGTAATGAAGGAGGGCTTGCTGCCAAGTCTGATCATTAGAGTTCAATTCTCCAAGCACACAAAAAGGAAGGAGAGAGTCAGCTCCCAAGTTGTCCTCTGACCTCCACTGATGCTCTGTTTACTCACTGGGAACCAGATTTGGGTTCTCTACAGAAGCAGTGAGTGCTAGGCCATCTTTTCAACACTCTCCTCTTCACTTTGCTTTTTTTGAGACAGGATCTAACTTTATAGACCAGGCTGCCCTTGAACTCCCAGAGATCTTCAGTTCTGACTGCCTCTACCTCCAGAGTGCTGGGATCAAAGGCATGTGCCATCATGGCCAACCTCCTTCTTTTACTCACTAAGTTGCCCAGATTGGCTTTGGACTCACCCTGTAACCAGGCTGGGGTTGAACTTCCAAGCCTCTTGCTTTATCCTCCTAAGTAACCTCCCAACACCAGGCTCAGCTCTCCACCAATAGTAATGGATTATTGTATACATTGCAACAATTTTTGCTTTACTTATATAAACACACATTCTCCACCCACAACAAAAATGTATAATATGCATTAAATAACCATCCCCACCTGCACCCAAAATGTATAACATATTACAATTTTTTCTATTTTATCTATTTAGTATTATTACTATTATTTTTTTAAAAAAACACTTTTATTTATTTTTAGTTATTTGCCTTAGTGTTTTGCCTGGAACTGAAACTACAGACAGTTGTGAACTGCCATGTGGATGCTGGGAATCAAACCCAGGTCCTCTGGAAGAGCAGACTGTGCTCTTAACCACTGAGCCATCTCTCCAGCTCCGTTACTATTATTTTTATTTGAAACAGTTACACACATGATACAATAGGCATTTTTTTTTTAAAGTAAAAACAAGTACTTGTGGAGAGATGGTTCAGAGGTTAAGAGCACCGACTGCTCTTCCGGAGGATCTGAGTCCAATTCCCAGCATCCACATGGCAGCTAACAACTGTCTGTAATTCCAAGAGCTGACACATTACACAGTTATACATGCAGACAAAACACCAATTGACATAAAAAATTAAAAATAAATTTTATTTTTTAAAAAAAGCAGGTACCACATGTAGTGATTCACACGTTTAATCCCAGCATTTGGGAGACAGAGGCAGAATGATATTTGGGAATCTGAGGGCAGCCTGATGAATATAAAGAGCTCTGAGGTAGCCAAGGCTACACAGTGAGATCCTGTCTCAGGATATTAGAAAGAGGAGTTTAATATTTTTTAGCCTATTAGTTGTGCACTCTGCAATACCACAACCAAACACAAGAGGGGGCGCAGTTGTGCTTTTACTTCAGTATCAGATCATTTAACATGTCTGGGACTTCACAAGATGAGTGAGACTTTCTGATTGACATTGTAAGACTTAGAGTCTGGGGGCTGCAGAGATGGCTCAGAGGTTAAGAGCACTGACTGTTCTTCTAGAGAACCTGTGTTCGATTATACCATATAATTTTGATGAATAAAATATACTTTCAAGTAGCAGCCAGGCCTTTAGCTAAGATCTCAGCAAATTCAAAGTAAGGCTAGTTGCCCTGGAGATGAAGTGCTCAAGGACAAGTCCCCAGGAATTTAGCAAGGCCAGGCACGTAACAACTTCAGTGCCAGTTTTTCTCTGGCAGAAAAGGTCTAATCGACATAATTCACAGTCTTAATAATCGACTTTTTGCAAGTATTACTAACCTCATATTTGTGTTATAAAATTCAAGGTCCAGCTAACTGTCTATGCAGGGTAAAAGTATATGTCTTAAGTATTGGGTCAGTTAAGTATTCCTAGGTCACTGTCTCTTGCCTTGTTACATATCTTTCTGCCTGCTATAGACTATACATCAAAGAACCTGGCTGACACTGAAACCTTGCCCTGGCTATGGTCAGAGAGAGAGAAAAAAAAAAAAACTTGTGATATTTTTATGTGTTTATAGTATGGTTGTATTGCTTACTTGAGAAATGTAAAGTGACCTTTAGTATCAGCTTATATAATGGCTAAAATTTTATATGAATAGGAGAATAGAAAGAAGAGACTAAGGGGAGAGGTAGGAAAATGAGAAGTGAAGATAAAGAAAAAAGAAAATTACCTTAAGAACGTGGGAGTTGGCCTTTCCTTTTTACCTAGACCTTTCCTGTGCGACTCTGAGGCATTCTTTCCACTACCCTGGGCAGAGTGAGAACTGGTCTCTCAGTCTACATCTCCTCCCTCCCTCCCTCCCTCCCTCTCTCCCTCCCTCTGTCATTCCTTACTTCCTTTTCTGTTGGGGGGGGGATGGAACTGCAGACTTCAAAATCTAGACAATTATTCTAGTATGAACTAGTATGAGTCACTTAGGGTTAGGGTTAGGGTTAGGGTTAGGGTTAGGGAGCCTGTTGTCCCAAGCCTCGAAGGGGCTGAGAAGTACTTCCCTCCGGAAAATGAACGAAGACAGATGCTGAGCGGCTGAGAAGAGGTCTTAGTGGGCAAAAGCAAGCATTAGGCCCTGAATTTGGATCCTAGAGCTTGCTGGCCTCCTAACCAACCTCCTCCCAAAAATAATGAGCTTCAGGTTCAGAAAAAGGCCCTGTCTCGAGCAAACAAGGCAAAGACTGCTAGGGTAGGACACTCTTCTGGCTGGTCTCCACATATTCATGCATGAGCTCACATACACCCTCATCCATGTGCACGCATCACACACACACACACACACACACACACACACAATTAGCTAAATAATAGAACTTTTTTTTAAACTTTATTTATTTATTTGCCTTGGTGTTTGCCTGGAACTGGAACTACAGACAGTTGTTAGCTGCCATGTGGGTGCTGGGAATCGAACCTGGGTCCTCTGGAAGAGCAGAGGGTGCTCTTAACCGCTGAGCCATCTCTCCAGCCCCAATAATAGAACTTTTTAAGCAGATGTTAACATTCCCATTTTTAGAGGAAAGGAAGGGATGGTAAGAGGGTGGGAGGGAAGAAGAGAGAGAGAGAAAAAGAGAGAAAGAGAGAGAGAGAGATCTCTTTCCCTTGAGACTGTACCTGGACAGCAAATGATCCTCAACTGCTATAAAATACAATAATTGATCATCAGATTGGAGCTGGGCCTGGTACAGCATGCCTTTGATTCTAGTTCTTGAAAGGCTGAGGCAGGCAGATCTCTGTGCATTAGAGCTCAGCCTGTCTAGAAAAAGAAAGAAAAAGAAAGCGGGGAGTGGGAAAAGAGAATCAGATTGGTTCCTGTTCTAAGGCTTATGTCCTTCACAGCTCTCCCCTGTGGTTTTTGGTGTCTTGAGAGGCATCTCATCATTATCACCTCAGTTATCCAGGACCAGAGACAGGTTAAGAGATTCAGTCATGAATCAGATGATTTGGAGATGAGGAGATCACAGTGAAGGGCCAAGGACATGGCTCAGTGTGTAAAGGTAGGTGATTGCCACAAAGCCCTGAGTTTCATTCCTGGAACTCAGAGGTTAAGAGCACAGACTGTTCTTCCAGAGATCCTGAGTTCAATTCCCAGCAACCACATGGTGGCTCACAACCATCTATGATGCCATCTGATACCCTCCTCTGTATACTGTATACATAATAAATAAATAAATCTTTAAAAAAAGAAATCCAAGTGAAAAGCTCCTACCTCTAGCAACAGGCAACAGTCAACTTGAAGGCAATAGAAATCTGAGTCGGGGGGCTGGAGAGATGGCTCAGCAGTTAAGAGCACTGACTGTTCTTCCGGAGGACCTGAGCTTGATTCCCAGCATGCACATGGCAGCTAAAAACTGTCTATAATTCCAAGATCTGACACCCTTATACAGTTATGCATGCAGGCAAAACACCAATTCACATAAAATAAAAATAAATATTGAAAAGAGAAATCTGAGTCAGGAGGTATTGGAAATAATGTGTACATGTTGTTCTAAGCCCTGCAAAGCAAGAAAGAACTGTTACGTGTGGGGCCAGTGTGAGGACCTGGGTTGCATCACTAGGACTCATGTACCAGCACCTGTGTTGTGGCTTCCACTCACCTCAACATACATAAAATAAATAAAAATGTAAATAAAAAATAAGGAACTGTCATATATACTCTGCTGTTTATTTTTTCAAAGAATACTAGCAGCTTAGTTTAACTTTTATTTTTTCTTGGTTTCTCAGTGTGGCAGTTATGGCTGTCCTGAAACTCGATCAGGCTGGCCTTGAACTCAGTGAGATCCACCTTCCTCTGCCTCCCTAGGGCTGGGATTAAAGACTTGCACCTCCAGGACCAGCCACTTGCTTTTAACTTTTTATTTTTTTAAGTGAATGATTTAGATTTAATTTTTTTTAAATTTAACTTTATTTGATGTGCATTGGTGTTCTGCCATGGGTATTGGGTCCCCTAGAACTGGAGTTAGACAGTTGTTAGCTGCCATGTGGATGCTGAGAATCGAACTCAGGTTCTCCGGAAGAACAGTCGGTGCTCTTAACTGCTTAGCCATCCCTGCAGCCCCCCTTGCTTAACTTTTAATATGAACAAAAACTTTTATTAATTTAAAATTTTGTTTTTAATTATAATTTTATTTGTGTGCATTCATGGAAGTCAGAAGCCAACTCTGTAAAGTCCCTTCTTGACTTCCACCACGACGATCAAACACTGATCTTAATTCTGGAATGAGAGCGCCGTTATTGCCTGACCCATCTCATCTGCCCTTATGGCTTAAGGAAAATCATTCCCCAGACCGGGTGTGTTGCAATAGTCATGGGATAGGAAAAACTACATTTCCCATGACATCCCACACAGGAAGGAAGTGATCTTGGACACCTCCCGTCATTGCTTATAGACCGGAAGCCAGGACCTTAGTTCTCTTTCCCATCTTGCAAGGTAGGAATGGCGGGCGTCTGTGCGAGAGTCGTTTTCAGGACCCCAATCTTCGTCCATCCGAAGGCGGGGGACATCCGAGGGCCACCGCTCGGGGACCGCTATGGTCGAGGTCACTCACCGGGTCACTCGGGAGCTTTATTGCTGTCGGCGTGGGCTGGAAAAGGGCGAAGGGCGAGCGCAGATCCCGAGACGGCCGCCTAGCCTTTCCGGCCTCCGTAGCCTGGAGAGGCTTAGTGGGCTTGTGCGGCGCGTTCGTCCCCTAATCTGGGGTCGGGGTGGCAGAACTCCGGAAAGCTCGCCTCGGCCACGTTGGTGTTTGCCACTGAACTCGCCCGGAAGTCGTTTGCAGAGTGCCGCTTGTTGTCTTTTCGCCCGAGTTTGGGAACATATCGGCATCGCAGTCCGAGGGCCACCCCAGTGAGAATGGTTTAAAAGTTCCGAGCAGGCGCATGGGTTTGGATTTATGGCAGGCTCGTTCCCCTGGGCCTGTCATAGTGTCCCGTGCTAGAGCAACTCGCGGCCCCGAACCATTGCCTGGCCTCTGCCTGTAGGCCACTGGCACTGAAGTGGGTCGCACATTGAAAAGGGAAAAGGGCTTGAAGCAGGGCCTTCCTTGCCAAGCAGACTCTTCCAAAGATTGTCTTAGATTTTCCGATTTACAAAACAGAATAAAATAATGAGCCATTAAGTTTTTAGCAAAAAACTAATGGTCCTAGACACTTAAATGTGAGACCTTTTGGGAGGGAGGAAGACCTGTTGTAAGCAGCAGGAGGTTAGTTTTGGTACTGGTTTGTTACAGATGATTGAAATTTTGCCTTTCTTACTATTTTTACATCACTAGATGGCGGGTGAAAAAGCTGAGAAGCCTGACACAAAAGAAAAGAAACCTGCAGCCAAGAAGGCTGGCAGTGATGCCCCTGCCGCCGATGCAGCCAAAAAGGGTGACTCTAAGGTGAAAAAGTCCAAGAAGGGGAAGCCCCATTGCAGCCGAAACCCCGTCCTGATTAGAGGAATCGGCAGGTACTCCCGATCTGCTAT